>BPLR01006788.1:0-70817 GCA_021605095.1 Caerostris extrusa
ACGTATTGCTTTTAAAATTTTAATTCTTTTCATTAACCTATTACTTCTCCTTACAAAGCAAAACAATCCTTTACATTACATCAACTGAAATAAATTCTTTTCAATCAAATTTTATGCAAAGTAATCTTACTTTTTTCTTGAATAACATCTTCTTTAATACTAATCTATTATTGTATTTAAACTGGTAACTTTAACTAATTATACATTATGCAAATGTATATAAATGAGATGCTACTATACATACACACAAACATTGTTAATAATATCACACATTCTTCATAATATTTTAGAATTCTTCAAATCTAATTTTTATGCCTATTTTCCTTTTACGAAATAAAATCTTTTATTAATTTATCTTTATTTGAAATTGCATATACTAGAATTAATTATAGATTATCAAAATAAAAAAGGAGATATACATACAAAGTAGACATTTTCATCATATTTAATCATTAACATTTTTTAAAATAATTTCTGTTTCTAGTAAATCAAATTTAAAAATACCTAGTTAAGTTTTAATTTCTACGTTTTTTAAATTTATTTAAATTCTTAAAAATATATTGCCCACTGTAAAACTGAATTAATGAAAAATAAAACAACAATGTTGACAATTTAGTATAAAAGAAAAGAAAAAAAAAAAAATGTTAAAATAAAATATTTTACAAATTCCTTGAAAATTTAAAAATCCTACTCTATTTTTATCTCAGGTTTTTAAAGTTTCAAAAAATTTAAAAATAATATAATTTAATAATAATTTAAAAGATATAATGTTTAGCATTAATTTTTAAAATAATAAAATAAAATTAATTTCAAACAAAAAAATATATTAATTATTAAAATAATTACTATTATTATTACAATAATTATCAAATTATTAATTTTAAAAAATTATTATTAAATCATTTTATTTTTAAATTTATTGTTTTTATCTTGAAATTTTAAAAGATGAGATAAAAATACAGTAGGAATTTTAAATTTTCTTTGGAAAATAATAAAATAAAATTAATTTAATGCAAAAATTAAAATTAATTTTAAATAGCTTAAAAATAAATTAAATAAATAATTAAATAAATTAAAAGTAATTTTAAATAAATAAATAAATTTTAAAATAATAAAAAATAAAATAAAATTTAATTCAAAAATTTAAATTAATTAAAACTATTTTTAAGGAGTTAAATTTATTTTAAAAATAAAATTTATTTTAAACAAATTGAATAATTTTTAAAATAATAAACTAAAATTGTTTATTTTAATACGAAAGTTAAAAATTATAAATATTTTTAAAATTAAATGAAATTTTTAAGGCAAATAATAACTAATTTGATTAAAATAAATGAAATTAATAATATAAATAGTTTATGTTGAAAATCTAATTAAATTTATGCTGAAATAATTTTTTTTTCTAGTCCTAAACTCTTATTTATATTATGACTTGAACAAAAAATTCAAACTTCTCCATTTGTGCATTGGATTGTAAGTTATTTGATTAATTTGTTATTAAATTAAAACTTTCTCGCACTTCTCTGACTTTTTAAAATTACACATGTGGGTAAAATTTGATTAAATTTATTTCTCAATTCTCTTTTTTGCGGAATTCTTGACGTCAAGGTTTTATTAAAAACGTGGAAACTAGTTGCTACGAAGTTGCAATTTATTTATTTATTATTTAACTCGGATACGGAAATTTATTCGGTCTAATATATTTTGCTGTTACTAAGAAAGAATTCGTTTTTCGAATGCAATATATTTCAATTAAGAAAAGAATATGACAGGGCAAGTTTTCCAAAAACTTGGAAATTCCAAAAACGTAATTCACATAATCTTAAACGTAATTCACATACTTTATTTTTAATTTATTTATTTATAAACTTCTTAAAAAAGTCCTCTTTCAAGAAATCGAGTTGCTATGTAAATGATTTTTTAAAAATGGTTCGTACCTTTGAACATTAAATTTCCTTTACATTAAAATAATTTTAAAATTTTTTTGTTTTCTCATATATTTCTTTAGTTTTCAACGTTCAATAGAAAGAATATATTTATGGTATACAGTATGTAAGAAAATAATTTTGATATGTTTCATATTTCTATCAATTAATAATACAAAAAAAAAAAAAAATGAATGAAATTGTTTTAATATTAACAGTGAAAGTTTCGTTTTGGAAAAAAATTCATAAGTGCAAGGTGATTATAATTAAAGTACCACTTTCAAAATGTTGTAAAACAAGTAATATATAAAAAAATTTTTAAAGTCAATTAATACTTTTTTTTTCAATCTATTGCAGAAAGTCCTTTATAAATAATTTTCATTTATTTTTAAACTTACCTGGAAGCCATCTATTGGTAGATATATTCAACTTAAATCTAAAAAAAAACTAAAATTAATGACTGAATTATATTTGAAAAAAACTGTATTAACATCAAATTGTCATCCGTTGTATTTGAACTTAGCGGAGGAATAAACAGTATTCTATGAACGATTGAAAATTTGAACAAGATATATATTGGGGAGAGTGTGAGCTAATAGAAGGAATTGAAAAAAGAACCACTCGTCACAGTGAGTTCAAATTTGAATTGAAGATGCTTTTTGAACAAGGGGGAAATAGTATGGCGTCAAAAGTTCCAAAAATTCCATTGATTTTTTCCATCCGATTTGGTATGACCAGTGCCGTGGTGGATGAGCTTTCAGCTAACAGTGTCAAAACAGTTGAAGTCATTTTTCCGTCAAAAACTGAAACATTCAAGCACGTGAACACTGCTGCAGTTGGTCTAATGTAGCCAACCAAAGCCAAAATACGTTGTAATTTCGTTTCAAAATATTACTGGCAGCCTAATTTCGCTTTCTTTATGCAGCTTACAGCGCCATCTATTAATACACATTGGAACTGTTTTTGACGCCATACTATTTCCCTTCTGCAAGTATCTTCAGTTCAAATTTGAACTCATTGTGACGAGTGGTTCTTTTTTTTTTTTAACAGCATTTTGAAAGTGGACTTTTAATTATAATCTACCCGTATTGACACTTTTAAAATGTTCCTCACGTTTTTTAACACTCAAATATTTTATTTTTAATCTTAGAGAATACTTTGAAAGAGAATATACCAAAATTTATATATTTTCTCTTATTTTTTAAGCCTATTGTTATTGTTATAAATTTCAACTATATTATTTTTCTTAATTTTTTGAATTTACCATATGCAGAATATTTCACAATTGAAACAACATTACATGTCTTATTAATAGTGAAAATACATTGAACAATACAGAATGTGACGTTCTTATAAAAAAATCAAATACGACGATTTGTGCTAGCTTCTGTCTTGAGTTGGAGTCCCTTAAATCAAATACGAGTATTTTGCTATTATTTTTAAATGAAACTTGATTCTATTTCTTGTAACTCTTGTAATAAAAAAAGTTTAACACTTTATGGTTAAACTAACATGCTTTATTGAATTTGTTTTATTAGTGATATAAACATCTAACTTGTAACAAATTAACACGTTTTATTAGTTATAAAAAACATGTTTATTGATTTTGTATTTTAAATTTGCATGTTAATTCATTGCAGTTTTTTACTACATTGTACCCCCTCAATTATGTTCAGTGATAGCATTATTGAGTGGTACATTACCAAGGAATAAAAATGCTTTTATAAGGATAAAAAAGTATTATTAAAAAGAAATATAAACATTGAAACGAAATTCTAAATTTTTTAACATGTATGTTGTTTTTTATCCCACTTGATTAACTTTTAAACACATATGTTGTTGTTACTTATCCTACCTGCTTAGAAAAGCAACATCTAGACCAAGTCCAAGAACCCGCTTGGTCTAATGGAAGGAGAGGCAGTTTCTGTCGTGATGGAGCACCGTAGGTAGAAGTCTGACTTGGCTCCGTGATGCTGATTTTTAACGTGGTAGGATTGTCAGCCCTACGTCCAACACTGTACAATCATATTAAATCTGGAAATGGTGGATTCCGAATCACTACAAGTTATCACTACTCGAATCATGAGGGTACCAAGTGCCAGAGCGATAGTCGGCCATCAGGCTTTTAAACATATATTCTATTATTAAAATAATTAAGTGTATTATAAAAATTATAAATAATTAAATAAATTTAGATGTAATAAAATCAATAATTAAATAATTTTAATTATATTTAAAACGTAAATAAATTAAAATATTTAAATATAATTTTAATAAAATTTCAATAATTATAATTTATTTATTATTATTGGTAAAGAGACTATTATTATTATTATAAATTATACATTTGTATTATTAATGCAATTTCAGAACAGGAATGAATTTGTTTATATATACATATATTCAACTATTGCATTGTTGCATTTCTATTTATAAAATCTCTATTCATCCTAGTTTTAAGTTGTCACAAAATTTCGCAAGCTATCCCTGTAAACCTTAGAATTGGATAATATTTTTTTTACATCACTTAAGTGATACACTTAACATTGAAAAGCTTATTTGCATGGCTCTATTTCTATCTAAAATAAAATCTAACAGCTAAAACTTCAAAAACATCGAAATTTATTCCACCATTATAATTTATTTATTTTCGGTTTTTAATGCCATAAAAGGTATGAAACATTATCACAAATCATATCTTTATACTTGAATATGTTAACCAGCACCAGTTGTAAATAAGCGGTGCTTTTACATGGGATGTAGGACAACTGAAATGTGCAGTTTGTATGCGTTAAATTGCATTTCAGCTCTAAGTGCTGCTGCCATCGGAAACTGAATGCAAATGAGATTTCCATCTTAGAGCTAGATTCTGAGCCTTTTGAAAGCTGCTTACTGAAACAGTCTGTTAGGGACAAATACAAAGTATTCTGCACTTTAAGTCAATAAATGTGATGTTTATTCACGGAGACAAGGGATTTGCAATAGCAATGTGTATTTGTAAAGTATCAGATACTTTTAGTGCTACCTTCTAAAAACTGAAAAGATTATTTCTAATGATTTGAATATTCTATATCTAACTATTTCAAATGTATTGTTTTCGAATGCTTTGCTGTTTTGCTTGATGCCCTTATCTAATGGAATGGAAGATTATGCATGCATATATAATACATGTGGGTATCAAAATAATGGAAACATCCTGGAGTTATAAGAAATCCTTTACTAATATGGCCTAGGAGAGCCTTTGGCATGTAATACAGCTTGGATTCGCTTGAGAATCGAATCATACAAGTGTTGAATAGTGTTTAGAGGATTAGTAAAGCATTCTTCTTATAGATATGGCGAAAGATCCGGGAGAGATGCCAGTGGAAGATATCGATTCCGGATTGATCACCTAAAATAGACCATAACGACTCGATGATATTGAGGTCAGGGGATTGCGCGGGCCAAGGTAGATGTTTCACTTCTTCCTCATGTTCATCAAACGATGATTGGACACGTCCCATTGCATGAATAGGAGCATTATCGTTCTGGAAAATTTCATTTTAATTCCATTCTGATTCCATGAAACTCCATTCTGATTCTATGAAAATTCCATTCTGGAAAATTCCGTCCAGCATTCAGGAAACAAAGTGTGCCCCATAGGATGGACCTGGTCAGCTAAAACTTCTCCCCAGTAACATTCTTCCTTTCAGGGGTTACGATTGGGCAAGAGAAAAACCACGATATTTCTGCCCATATCATGACAGATCCACCTCCATGCTTGACAACTGAAAGGAGACAGTCACGATCGTACACTTGTGCAATATGGTCCCGTCCTGTTGCGGGGAAATGTGTAAAAGATGTTTCATCTTACCATGTAAGTGCTTTCCATTTATCAATCGACCAGGTTTTATGGTTGTAGGACCACTGCAGGCAACGCTTGACATTAACAAATGTGACAAGTAGCTTGGGAATTGTTGCTTTACCGGAAATGTCCTGTTTATGAAGATGCCTCCTGACTGTAAGTATTGACACTGGAGAATCCAGATGCTGATTGAGCTCTGATGTCACCTTAGGTGCAGTTGCTTTGTTTTTACGCATTATAATCGCTTCAATACCCATCGGTCTCTTTCACTGAGCTTCTTTTTTCTTTCCATCCACTCTTTTGCTTCGCCGAGCTTGTATAGCCGTTCTGTGTGTATGCTGTCATGACTTTAAACATTGTACCTCTGGAAAAGCCTATAAAGCTTGTATGTTTCGGTCATAAATGTTCTAGCTAGTGGGGCTCCTAAAATTTGGCCTCTTTGAAAGTCTGTGAGGTCTGTCCTTTTAAGCTTTTGACAAAAAAATACAATGCTTGTATACATGCATAAACTTGTATACATGTAAAAATGTAAACATGTATAAACTTGTATACAAGCTCTATACATAATGTAAACATTTAATAATGTAAACATGCATAAACTTGTATACAAGCTTGTATACATAATGCAAACATGTATAAACTTATATACAATCTTGTATGCATAATGTAAACATGTATAAACTTGTATACATAATGTAAACATGTATAAGCAAATATGCATAAGCTTGAATACATAAAGATTTTATAAACTTGTATACAACTTCACTAAAGCTACCTAATATTACTATGATATTACTATGATTTTTATATTAAAAAAACAAATAATAGCCAGACAACCGAAATATAGGTAATCACATAACATGTGGATATTGACAATTTAAAGTATATATCGGCAATGTGAAATAATGAAAAATGCTTTTAAAAAATATAATTAAACTAATGTCTATTAGAATGAATTTTTTTCTTAGAAAGATTAATAAATGTGTCTTAATATGAGGATTAACAAATTTATGAACTCATATTTAAGGCGAATTTTTTTTATAAAAAGTGTTATTTTATGAATTTACATTTAAGAAATCAGTTTTGACTTGGAAAACAATTTTTTATTTATTATTATATTGGAATTTTAAGTTTTGTAAAATTATGTTATTAATAATTTTCCTTTTTAAAAATTTTTTTTTAATTAATTGTATGAAAAATTATGTTAATTAATTATATGAAAAATTATATTATTTTATATTTTTGAAAATTATTTCACAATTGCACTTTATTACAATTTTATTACAATTACAATTTTATTTCACAATTACTTACTTTTTACACAATGTATCAATTTTGGAAATTTTTGAAAAAAAAAATGTTTTCTACCTTTAAAAGATTTGTTTTCATCTTTTCAATTATTTATTATATTATCATTTTATATTTTCGAAAATAGGCTTCGATTCAGAAAGCAATTTTAGGTACTTTTTATATCATATTTGCTGAGATTTTGATTTCCGTTTTTTTTTTCAAGGGAATCATTTAAAAAAAGCGTAGGAGTTCTAACGTTAATCCGAATTTAGGGTCAGATTTGACATTGCAACGTCTTGTTATCTTAAAAGCAGTTGGTGTCGAAATAAAGAATTACTGATGCGAAAATCATACTGATGTTAAAAATAATGAACTATGAAAAGTGAAAAAACAATCACAAAAAGTATTTTTTAACTGTTTTTTTTGTTACATTTTTTTTTTAAATTCTCTAGTTTTTAAGAAAACAGAAGCATAATCATTTATAATTGATCATTAGTGTCCTTCAAAATTAATATGAAATTCAGAATTAGTATCCTTCCAAGCAAATTAGATTTATTTTAAAAATATGTTACACATATGATAGTATATGTTTACACATATGTTTCAGTTTTTAGAAGACCTAATTAAAATAAGTATAAAACATTCCAGGGACAAAATAGTTAAAAAAATTAGTAGCATAAAATCAGTTTCTATGATTAAAAAGGGATTAAATAATATTTACGCAAAAGATGCAATAATTAATTTTTTAATATTCTTGGATATTCATTAAATCTTGAAAAATTAAAAAATAAGATTACAAATCACGTAATATAAGACAAAAAAATTAAATAAATGAGGAAGATTTCTCGATAAAATAAGAAATTTTTTTCTTATTTTTTTCTCTTATTCGTAAAAAATAAATAGTAAAAATTAGTAGCACAAATAAATATTTGCTAAGTACTAATTAATTGAGATTAGTACTAACGTTAATTTTTTAAAAACAAAATTATTGAAAGCAAAATTAGAAACATAACGTCTCGGCTTTAATTAGATTTATAACCGTTTCAAGAAAAGGGTCACTTTCAAGTTCATAGGAACACTTTAAATTTTATTTGCAAGTATTATATATATGTATATATATATATACACTCAAGAGCAAAACGTTATGACCACCTGTCAATAACGAGCTGTCCCACCTTTGGCGCGCAACACAGCTTCAACCCGCCTTGGCATGGATTAATACCACCACTTAATACCAGTTAAATGCTACTTCCACCTGATCACGTACCTTCCACGTCATCCAGGCGAGTTCATTGCAAAATGTAGGGGTGGTAAGATAATTTGATCTACAAGTGAAGCTCACTTCAAGGTCGGAAATTTTTTAGAGTTCTCGAATCGACAAATCTAATGTACTGGTCTGTAGCTCAGACTTTAATTATCACGCGCTATGATACACGAAACCACAAGGGATTCAGTTTGGTAGCAGGCGGAATCTCCGCCCTATTCAGTCATTGCAGAGAAAGAAAGAAAGAAAAAAAAACACCCCTAGTCAACTCGTCGCAGAACTTATGCCTTTCTTCTTCAAAAACTTCCCTTTAAGACAATCCGTCAAGGGAGGGGAGGGTTTAGCTTCCCTCATTTCTCGTTAGAGTAGACATTTCTCATCTCGTGGTTTATCACCAATCACGATGGAACAACTCATGGTATAGCTCATATTCAGTCTGTAATTGTTTCGACCTATGAAAGTCGCACAGACATTCGCTAATTTCCTGATTCTCATTATATGTGACACTGAATATCTGCTATCAGATTTGAGTGACAGGTTGTCCTCATCAATACAAAACACTAATTGCATGTTATATAACTACCCACAATAAAGCTCTTCTGCTGAAAAATTTGAGTGAATTGTTTATTATATATTTGTTAAATACCATACATTCATCTCTCCTGTGAATGAAATGCCAAAATTCTTCTCGTGAGAAAAAAATACTTCAGTAATAATACGCATCGTTTTTATTTGCATCTGGCATAAAAATTTCTTTAAAAGTATGAACTATTTATAATAATTTTTATGAGTTAAATGATTGAAACAAAGAAATAAATTTCTGTTAATAATTATACAACAAACGGTTTGGTTTTTCAGATATTTAAATCATTAACCTACATTTAAAAGATTATTTATATTATTCCATTAAACTATGCCTGAAAGGCATTTTGATTTTCTAAAATAAATGCAGCCTATCTAAAGTGAAATATGGAAAAAAAACTTTTATTTTAGTACCTTCTGAGCAGACAACTTTAATTTCAGACACAATTTAATTCTTACAGTTATTTTTTTAAAAATAATTTTCATTTCCTGAATTGAATCCGTTGATTGCTTCTTTGTGAGTTAATGCGCGTTGAAATGGTACAGCTGAACCTATTAATTTTACACAAAAAATAGGAATTATGAGACTCGTTTATGTTAGCCTTTTAAAGGATGAATAAATTACACTGAATTTCAAAGGAAAATTTTTCTTTTTTTATTTATAATTTGTGGATAATATTTAAAAAAATAAATTATTGTGATAATTTAATTTGGCATTCAGCCCCCGCTGACTCAAAAGGAAGAAAAATAAATAATTGCCTTTTTCCCCTCTATGGCACTCGCGCGTTCGGTAACCATTGAAATCTGAAAAATAATGACAATTTACGCTTTGATAATCTTTTTTTAACACAATTATATGAATGTGTGCCAATTATGGTTTTTAGTTTCGAATAAGGAAAAAAAAAAGCAAATGATAAATAATGATTGATATTATAATGTTTCTTTTCGTTAAGTTTCAAATCATTATGACGACCTATGTGACTGTAGTATCCATCGCTCAGAAGGTGAAAGTGTGCAGATTCAATGTTACAAAGTTTTATTCATTATATTATAATAACATGCTTACCGAAAAAGTCTTTCAAAGATGGCGTTACGTCTCGGCCTATACTGGACCTATAACGGCTTCAAGAAGTTTGTCACTTTCAGATTCATGGAAACTCATTAATTTTTATTTACAAGAATTATGTATATATATACAAAACAATGAGTTATTATATTTTATATTTATAAAGAAATGAAAATTAAAGATATGAATTTGATTCACAAATGCGGTTCACTCCAAGGTGGGAGATTTTCAGAGTTCTCGAGCCTACGTCGAATCTAAAATACGTGGTAAAATAGGCGGAATCTCTGGCCTGTTCAGCCACTTTTACAGAAAAAGAGAAAACAACACTTCTTGTCGATTCGTACACTCTCCATCTCCTTCTCCAAAAACATCCCTTTAAGAAAATCCGTCTAAAAGGGGAGACAGTTTCCATCACTTCTTATTGGAGTGGACAATTCCTCAGCCCAGGGTCTATCACCAATAACGATGCAGCAAATCATGACGTAGTCCATACTATCTTATCTGCAATTGTTTCGAATTGTGAAGATCGCACAGACAATGGCGCTAATTTCACGAGGTCTCATTATTCATGACACAGATTATCTTCTGTATCATTATCCATGACAATGATTTGAGTAACAGGTAGTTCTCATTAGAACAGGACATTAATTTCATGTAGTATAAATATCACAACACTGCTTATCTGTTGTCAGATTTATGTGATAGGTTGTTATTATGCACTTGTTAAGAATTTATATTCCTCTTTCCTCGGCGCGGAAATGCTATATTTCTTCTCGTGCAAAAAAATGCTACAATGGTATTGGTAGAAATCTGAAAAACTCCTTCCAAGCAATACGATTGCTGGTGAGTTGATGCGATTTTCGAAACTGTAATTGTATTATTTAATTTAAAAAAAATTAAAATATAATTTTTATTAATTTTTTTTAATTATATAGAAAGTAACTCATAAAAGATTTATATTACAAATTACAATTTGTCAATGTAGAAAATTTTTAAGAACCGAAAATTTTCACTTACCGATAATCTTTGGTTATGTTATGTAGATATAAATTTAAAAAAAGACATTGTCATGATTTCTTAAGGAAAAGTCTTATCGTTTAACACATATATAAAGATCATACATTAATCAGTTTTTAATAAGAATTTCGAGGTTCAATTTTTCTAAGATATAGTTTAAATGGTTAACGTTACAACATCTACAAAGTAATAAAGGTACAAAGAATAAAATATTATCTGTGCCGACTATTTTATTCTTTTTATTATTTAAAGATTTTATAGTCAATAATCCTTTAATAAATTAAATTTTTTTTTTTGTAACTATAAATTTAATTAAATAAACACCGAACCATCATTTTTATCTTCAGTGCCTTAGTGTATTTTAAAGAATAATAATAAAAAAAATCACATGATATCTAACGGTATGTATTCTATCACAAGTAATACTACGGAAATGAATCATCTTATTACGTCCATTATACTAAGAATAAAAAATAAACATTGTCAACAGAAATGAGATTTTAGCAGTATGGGGAACATCTTACAGATAGGGAAAAATACGAGATACTGGCTTTCAAATGTTACAAATGTGTTATCTACCTGCGTTACTACACATAAAAAACGCAGTATTTTTATCAATCAGTAAAATAAGAAGATACGTTTCTCTTATGACGCGAAATCTTTGTAGTATTTACATTTAGATTAAAAATGTGTAGTGTCTTTTCAAATGTTTTTCTTTTTTAATTTTTGAAGTTTTTCCAACAAACATTCTACAAAATGGGAAATGCATGACAAGTAGCTAATGCCTTTTTTACACGTATTTCCCTATTCAATGCATTAAATCCAGAAATCTTTAAGTTTGTTAACTATTTCTATTTCTTTGTCATTCCCTAGTGCCAGCGTAATGAAGAAAAAGAAAAATATAAATCCCTAAAGATGGTAAGTTTTCCCATTTAGGTCTTCCTCGATTTTCGCAAACCTCCTCCACACATTGAGAACTCTAAAGTGCTTGTTTTATTAGTTTCAACACAAAGAAAATAAAGCATTATCACTCAAATAATAATCATCTTAATCGAGAACTTGTTTGTGCGAGAAAAAAGTTACGTAATGTAATGTCTCCGCCTATACTAGACTTATAGCGACTTCAAGAAGAGGGAACACTTTCAGGTTCATAGGAACACTTCAAATTTTATTTACAAACATTAATTATATATATATATATAGATATACAGAACTTTATTTACAAAAATAAAATTAAGGATATGAATTAGATATACAAGTGCAGTTCACTCCAAGTTCGGAGATTTTTAGAGTTCACGAGTCTAGGAATAATAATATAATTGCCTGGGTTTGCGCAGACCTTAACTATTAAGCGGCGTGATTCACGAAACCACACAGGGCTTACTTTGAAAACAGGCGGTAAACTCTGGCCTATTCAGTCACTTCAGAGAAAAAGAAAATAACACTTTTGGCCGATTCCCCTGCAGAACTCTCTCCTTTCTTCTACAACAATCTCCTTTTTAAGACAATCCGTTATGACGGGGAGTTAGATTCCTGACTTCTCATTGGAGTAGACATTTCTCAGCCCATGGTCTACCATCAATCACGATAAATAACTCGTAGTATATCATAGTCAATCTATATATGTCTCGATTTGTGAAGATTGCATAAGCATTCGCCAATTTCCTGATTATGCATGGTACCCAATATCTGCTATCAGATTTGAATGACAGATTGTTCTCATTAGTATGAAACTCTAATTACATGTAATATAACTACCCACAATAAAATTTGTCTGCTGTCAAATTTGAGTGAAGGGTTTATTATAGGTTTTTCAAATAGCATGCATTCCTCTCTCCTGGGAATAAAATGCCAAAACTCTTCTCGTGAGAAAAGAATGCTACAGTAAGAATAAACTACATTGTATCTCATTGTTACCTATAAAATGTGCTGTATAATGCTTCATGCAATAGAGCTACTAAAGTAAAACGTTAGATGCGCGTGCAGTGATAAACTTATTATTTGAGTGGCTAAAGCGAGTTGCTTCACGTTAAAAGAAACAAAACAAGTCTATCTGTTAAGGTCTTAACGCAGAAGTTTAAACTTACTCAAAGGGTTCCTTGACAGTACACACTGTAACTGTACACACTGAAACGTAGTGGGATTTGAGAGGATATTTCTCAGTTCCGGATCACAACAGGAATGTGTAGATGTAAAATCTAATGCGAATAATACTAAAAAATTTTTTTATAAAGTAATGATGGTTGATTACATTAAGTGAAGAATGCTAGTGATTATAAAAAAAAAATATTTTTTTGCAACATGACGCAGTGCATATTTTTAGAAGAAATTAAAATCTGAAGCTAATTTAATTCTTGTAAAAACTTAAAGAGAAAACAATTGAAAGGAAATAATTTTTATAATGACGCTACATTATAAAACCTAATTTTGTTTAAATGATACAAAATACAAAAATTATGTAAATGGAATTAATAGTGGCATTTATATTTCTTTAAAAAAAACTAACGTCATAATTGATCAATTTCATCTGAAAAAGAAATTTTATTTGCAGATATTTAGCATAATTGCAATAAATCTATCAAAAAATGCTTAGAAAGAAACGTCAATTCGTTTAAGAAAGAATAAATCACTTAAAACAGATAAATAAAAAAAAAAAAAAAAAAGTTATTTTACTTGACATCATTATCTTTTTGACTAATTATCATCTCTTCATCTTATTAATCTATGAGTTTATAATCGAAAATATATATTGTCTCCCTAAGTGACTTTTTAAGAGGAATTAATTGTATATGCATAACTAGTACCAAAACTAGAATATAATCGTGGCATAACTGTGGCATAACATAAAATACTCAAATAAAAATAATAAGTAAATAAATAATAAGTGCTTAGATATTTTCTGATCCACACCTTTTTATAACATTTCCTAATTTTTTATAGTTCTCATAGTTCTTTAAAGTTTTCTCAATTTTTTTTTTATAGTACCGCTTTTTATCGATTTCCAATATTTTTTTTTCATAAATATCCAATAGTTTTTATACATTTTCAGTAGTTTTCTATAAATCTCCAGTGGGTTTTATAGATTCACAGAAATTTTGAAGCAAATGTCTTGCATTGTTTATCAGCCTGGTCGATTCTTATAGAGTGACTGAAATCAGCAGCGGAATAGTAAACTTGAACTTAAAGCTACATACACAAATTGGATTCGAACCCAGTATCTTTTTGACGCATTATGCAAAAATGATCAATAAATTTAGCTAAAAAATATTTTAATAATTTCAAAATACTGAATTAAAAGAGAGAAAAGTTTTAATGTCATAACTTTGCACCATTATATTTTTAATACTGAATAGCATGATTAGAAAAATAATTTTGAAGTACTTATTTAAGTAGTAACATTATTTTGAAAATTAGTTAACGATAATACATTCATAAGATACATTATTAGTCATTAGAGCTTAAAACATCTTTGACATTTTAATAGTCCCCATTTCGCAATCCAATCCACCTGAACTATTGGATAATTGTCCCAGAAATAGCTTTCGAGTTACTGCAGCAAATTGAATTACATAACTGTCTTTCATCAATAACTCATTTATTGCATAAAGAGTATTTCTTTACTGTCGCCTTACAATTCATAGAAAAATACTGGGTGAAAATGCAAAAAAAAAAAATATTCTGAAAAAAAGGTCGGTGGTTTTTCAAAAAAGAATTGCAGGAAAATGGATGATAAAGTTATAAAAAAAAGCTTTTACAACAAACTCATGGGAATAGATTTAATTACATAATTTTATTTAGTAGTACAATAATAATAAACAAATTTATAAAAATATAGAGATTCCTTTTAAATTTTAAATACAATAAAATAATTACATAAAATTTTAAAATAAAATTTTAAAATAAATTACTAAATAAGAAATTATTAGTTAGAAATGATTATTTATTACTTATTATTAAAATAAATTATTTTAAAAAATTATACATTTTATTTTTTTATATGTATGATGGCTCAAGTTTCAAACAGTATATTACGATCTTCCTATTAATAAAGAATGAGAACTTTTAGTTGATAACTGCCTTGCATTTGTATGTTGTGAGAGAAAACTTGGAAAAGTCCCACTAGGTAGTTATCGATCAAAACTCTCACGCCCGCTGTCGGATTTACGAACATGATATGGCATAGATAGTTTCAATTTAAAATTTAGGAATTTTTTAGGAAAATTTATCTATATTTAAACGTTTTTCTGTAACGTTTTGAAAAAATTTCAGGATAGCTTTTTCAGGACATATAACTATTATCTAATTGATTCTCATTCTCATAGAATACATAGATATTATTTTAAAGAATTTTTTTAAATAAGAAGCATGAACAACTTCTTGATTACTTTAAAAAACCCCCAAAGTTTTAATTTTTTGCATTTTTTTCAATTATCTAGAATGCAAGCTTTGATGCAAAAACAACGTTAAGTGTTCGCATGGCAAAGACGCTATTTTTGAATTATATTGCGCTTGCATTGTGTTCGACCTTGAACTGTATTCTTTCACGATAACAAGTTACAATTTGTTTTGCCGATTCAGTGGGAGAGCAATTAAATACAATCGTCTTTTTAACCACAAAATTCGAGTAGTATTCCTTTTTTTCTGATAAGGATATTTTCTAAATTATAATAGTGCAGGTACTCTGCAACCAGCACTGCCATTTGCCGAAAATTATTTTATGCTAAAAGTAACTTTCAGTATTTGGTGAAATTTGAAAAGTCGATAACAGTTTACCAAATGTTGTTAGAGACTTAAGGAGAGGAGATGTTGCGTGTTCATGAAATAAGAGATTTTTATAAGGCAAAGACTTCACTTATGATGACAAACGTGCAGGCCAAACACGCACCAATAAAACGATCATTACGAAAGTTAGAGTCACCACTCGAAAAGAACAAAAATTGAGTGTTCGTACTGTTGTATATGAGCAGAAAAAGTCATCTAACAGTTAAGTAACAATATTATAGAAAAGGTTTGGAAAAATTGTGGGAACGTGAAAGAAAGAAGCACCTGAATTGTGCAAGAACTGATGGATCTTGCACTGGCAATGTGTCCCCCTACAATGCGTTACTAAGCAATTTTAGGCCAATCAAAATACCTTCATATTCCACAGACGTAGCACAGAATTTTACCTATTCCCCTAAAATCAAATAGGCGCTAAAGGGATCTATTGATTGACAAGGATGGAATTTGTAATTAATGATATTGCCAACTTTAACAGCTTATTATTTGACATTGGCTTATATTTTACAGTTCTTTTTTTTTTGTTGGAAAATTACACATATAAACTTGTTTAAAGAATTGTCAGCTGTAAAAAATATTAAAAACTTTTAACAAAATTAATTTTATGGAAAATGAAACGGAATGGAATGGAAATGTTGCTTTCTCTTTGTTTCTCGTTCAAAAAAATAAACTCAAGTAAAAAAAACTGATCCATTTTTGAATTGAAGTGTCACTTGTTTATGCAGCCATCAAACTGAAGAAATGGATGACCGTTCTCTTTGGTCGTAGAAGTTCAACTGACGAACATTTCTAAACAGTGGTTGGACAAGGATGAATCAACAAAACAATTTTGAACAATGCCCAAAGCGACATTCCTAAAAAGCAAGCACAGTGGTTGGACAAGGACAAATGTCCAAAGTGAAAAAAAAAAAACTGATGTTGAGTTTGGCGATCTTGCCAGGTGTGATCCATTATGATTTCATGAAACCTGACTCATCGATTCCAGCAGAAATATAATGCAACCAACTGGAAGAAATAATGCAAAAACCTAAAAAAAACAGTCTACATTGGTCAACAGATCGACTACTATCTTATTGTATGATAATACTAGACCCACACTACACAAATAACTGTGGCAAAGCTACAGGAATTGGAGTTGGAACTTTTTCATCATATTCCATACTGAATCAATTTGGAAATTTTTTTAACAGAAAATAATTTAATTCCGACAATGCTGTAAAACTGGCCTTCCAGTTCATTGACTATACCAACGGTCTGAACGAAGTCATAAATGGCAAAAGTATATCGACAATATGGGTGCATACTTTGCTGAATAAATAATTCCTTGTATTTGTAAGTTATCTTTGCCCTTTATTTCTACAAATTTCATTGACAACCCTGTATTTTACAAAAATAGAAACAGGCGAAGATGGTAGAGTTCTTGCTCAGCTTGACAGAAAACGACATGGATAAATGTTTTGAGTAATGGAATGGACGTATGCCGAATTATGTGAACTCAATGAGAATGCTACATTAAGGCGATTGCCAGTAATTGTAGATATCAATAAAAAAATAATGTCATAAAATAAACAAAGTTTCAGTATCAATCTGATTTTTTATCTTGAAAAAAATCATATATATATAACAAGCTAGATGGCATTGCTTCTCTTCAATTTTATAAAACGATTTTATACGAAAGGTTTTTATGTCTTCTCCATGTTATCGGAATACATCGCTAGACTCGTTTTATCTAAGAAACAGTTTCTAGCGAGGAGAAATAATATATTTTTATAATATCCTGAGTGCACATATTACTTGATAAAGCTATCCACAGGATCTTGCAAATTAATTTTTATGTGTTTTACTAATTTCCTTTGTCAACTTGTTTTTTATGCTGTTATAGTATATTTTGTATAAATATTTGTATTCTTTTTTTTTTTTTTTTTTTGGTTTGCCATACCAATACTAACTATTCACTCCTTTTCATATTTGTGTTTGATCTTCAGTTTCCTTGTTGGAACTTATCCATACTTGGGATATTTAATTTTTTTTTTTTTGGAGGGAGTGTGAATTAGAGGCATTTTAGGGTTTTCGTATTGCGTAGATTTTGATATACAACTCTATACACCTTCTACTTCGTTTTTTTGTATTGATGTGTCGTGTTCTGTGTATATATACAGAACAGACACACACACACACACACACACACACACACACACACACACACATATATATATATATATATATATATATGCATGGATGAAATGCGCCTTATGTTTTCCCTTAGCTATCCACTACGGGGTAATGAGGGTAGAACATTCAGGCGTAACTGCTTCGTATTTGCGTGTCGCTTGGAAGAAAACACGGAGAATTTCTACCAGAGTCACGCCGTAGAGTCACGAAAGACTCTACCGTGACTCTACTGAAGACAGTGACATCAACAGATACAGCCTGGCGATTTGAATTTAAGCCTTCTTGCAAGCTAACTGCACAAGAGTCGGACATTGTGCATATATATATATATATATATGATAAATAATTTTATATATAAATAATTATATGATAAATAATTATTTTCATATTTTACATACTGCATTAATAATTTAGAATTTTGTTTAATTTATCTCAGAAATTTAGTACAAATCGTTATTTTCTGTGAGTTTTGGTAATGTTGTCTTAAGGTAGTCATTTTCATTTAGCAAAATAAGTGATGTTAGCTATAAACATCATTATTAAATTAAGTTTATAATGATTAAAAATCCAAATCAAAAATATTATTGAAAAGGATTCTATGAAAATTTTAAAATACATTTTTTTAATTTGCGCGTGAAAGATACTTAAAATTTAATTAATAGTACAGTAAAAGTTTACATTTGCTAAAGAAAAACCCAGACATTAATGCATGATTTATGTAAGTAAAATATTTAACTAGCTTAAATCAATATCTTTTACGAATCCATTACTAAATTTTAAAATATAAACTACATATTTTTTAAATGTGAAAAAACACTGTTTTGTGAAAAAAAATAGTAGAAGAGTGGTGGAATACTAAGGCGTGAATATAATATTTAAATTAAAAGATACAATAAGAATTAATTTTGTGAACTATAAATAAATTAAAGTTGCAAGTATAACGGTAAGTCAAAAATTAAAATACAGTCATAATTATGATGAATATAACTAATAACAATAATGAAGCGATTTAAAATGCAAAAATTCACTTCCAAACTACTTATGTTTTTCATTAAATTTTATGATATCTTATTCAAAAAAATTTTATATACCCTAGAATAAATTACATTCTGTTAACTGTTTAATTTTGAATTGTTAAATTTTGTATCATTCCTTGAATAATCAAATAAAGCTTGAATGTTTTTCGATAATTCAATTTTGTCAAAATTCAAAATATCAGATTATTGCATTAATTGTAAATGAGAAAATTCTGCATAAAGTTCGAAATTTTTCTGCATTTTTTCTAAAATAAAAAATTTTAAGTAAAGGAAAAAATATTTTTGTACAGCTTGTAATTGTAATGTTACTTATTGTTTTATACTGTTCTATTTTATTTTTAGTAAAACACTTTAAAATTTATTATAAAATTGAAATTTAGAAATTTGTGAATATCTTTCACAAATTTCTCAATAAAATGTTTCACCCTCATATTTTTGCTCAACAGCCCATGGCGGACCAAGGCCTTCTACCTACTGTCAATAAAATGTTTGCCATGATAAAATCTTTAAAAAGTTAACTTCTTTACTAATGATGCTTGAGCATATCTATATGATTCGAGCTACAACGGTTTACGCTGTCGAAACAAGAGAAGTTGTAGTAACTATTCACTCGTGCATGTATAAATTCTGTGAATATCTAGCAGGATAGCTCCAACACGGTCGTTAAACGACTTGTTTTATAATTATTTTTTACATGACTTATGGAAAGTGTCTTTTAAAAATCCTCACATTTGTTAAAATATAATCGAACGGAATGAAATTAAATTAATATTGGATAATATTGAAGACTGTATTATTATAATCGAAGATCCTAGTGTTTTTCAAATACTGAATATTGAAGACTGTATTATTATAATTGAAGATCCTAATGTTTTTCAAAGATTGAGTATTGAAGACTATACTATTATAATCGAAGATCCTAGTGTTTTTCAAATATTGGGCATTTTGACCTAAAATCATTCATAACTAGAACTGTGGATATGTAGTAAATTAAGCACTATTTCCGGGAATGGGGTTTGGTTTAGTTTGTTGCTCTATGGTATCATTTGCACACTTTAGACTAATTAAATCGGGACCTACAGTTTAAAGTGGGTTCCAAATCACTAATAAACATCCCACAGACAGAATTCGGACCTGAAGCCAGGCTAGTTAAAGGCCAGAGTCCTAGTCAATTGGCCATCAGGTCGCCGGGAAAGAGGGAGATCTTATTGTACTACACCGACACTCTGCACACCACAATTAAGTTTGAACAAACATTTCTAAAGACGGTATTTGGTTGGGAGTGGAGATTCCTTCCTTCTTCTTCAACCTCAACAAAAAGACATTCCTGCTTGCGGATTCATCGCGCCCATTCAAGAATTCAAAATTTTTTAATCAATTTAATCGTGTTGGGTTTGGAACTAGATTCTGCTTGTTGAGAAGTCTAACATGCAGTGCCCCAGGTTTGGTTTGGTTTGTCGCTCTACGGTCATTTTGTGCACACTTTAGGCAAACTAGACCGGGATCTACAATTTAACATGAATTCTGAACCACTCACAAGCATCCATGCCACCGACAGGAAGTGCACCAAGTATCGGAGGCTGAAAATATTAGGTATAGCTAGATATTCAAAACCACGATCGTTTGTTTCACCATTTCTTTAATCACCTGTACCGCTAAGATTTTTAATGTATTATTCAAATAATATTTTTGTTAATTCGGCTCAGAATAACAAAAAAGTGGGTATAAAAAGTTACATTACTTTAATATAAAATGGCGACGTTGCTATATCTGTGACGGTTATTACAGCATTACACTGAAGTGACAAAAGTCATGGGATACCTCTTAATATCGTGTCGGCCCTCCTTTCGCCCGGCGAAGTGCAGCAACTCGACGTGGCATGGACTCAACAAGTCGTTGGAAGTCTTCTGCGGGAATATTGTGACATGCTGTCTCGATAGACGTCCATAATTGTGAAAGCGTTGATGGCGCAGGATTTTGGGCACGAACAGACCTCTCGATGATGTCCCACAAATTCTCGATGGGATTCATGTCGGGCGATCTAGGTGGCCAGATCATTCGTTGGAATTGTCCAGAATGTTCTTCAAACCAATCGCGAACAGTTTTGGCCCGGTGACATGGCGCATTGTCATCCATAAAAATCCCATCGTTGTTTGGGTACATGAAGTCCATGAATAGATGCAAGTGATCTCCAAGTAGCTGAACATAAGCATTTCCAGTCAATGTTCGGTCCAATCGCACCACAGGACCAAGTCCATGTCTGAAAAAACAGCCCACACCATTACGGAGCCACCACCAGCTTGAACAGTGCCTTGCTGACAGTTTGGGTCCATGGCTTCGTGGGGTCTGCGCCACACTCGAACCTTACCATCAGCTCTTACCAACTGAAATCGTGACTCATCGGACCAGGCCACGGTTTTCCATTCATCTAGGGACCAACCGATATGCTCACGTGCCCACGAGAGTCGCTGCAAGCGATGTCGTTCTGTCAGTAAAGGCACTCGAGTCGGTCTTCTGCTGGAATAGCCCAAGAAAGCCAAATTTCTCCGCACAGTTCTAACAGACAAGTCCCTTGTACGTCCCACATTGATTTCTGCGTTTATTTGACGCAGTGTTGCTTGTCTGTTAGAATTTACGACTCTTTGCAGACGTTGCTGGTCTCGGTCGTTAAGTGCAGGCGGTCGACCACTGCGCTGTCCATGGTGGGATGTTATGCCTGAAATTTCATACTCTCGGCACACTCTTGACACAGTGGATCTGGGAATGTTGAATTCCTAACGATTTCCGAAACGGCATGACCCATGCGTCTAGCTCCAACTAACATTCCGCGTTCAAAGTCTGTTAATTCCCGTCGTGCGGTCATCATCACGTGAAAACCTCTTCACATGAATATCTTGAACAGAAATGAAAGTTCTGCGAAAGCACTGCGCATTTATACCTGTTCTACGTGATACTATTGCCATCTGAAAATTTGCATATTGCTATCCCATGACTTTTGTCACTTCAGTGTATTTCCATATCCTTCTATTACCGTTATTTTTCACGATCTCGTATGTTTACGATCTCGTATGAAAGTTTATGAGTCCTTTCAAAGTTCAAACTGTCTAATTCTCTATTGGATTAAATTGGTTAATAGATAACAAAAAAATTAACATCTAAAAATCAATAAGACCAATATCGGAAAATAAACACATCACGTAGTGGGTGAACTGTTTGATCAAGACTTAATTAAATTTACTGAGAAAAAAAGTTGTAGTAGAAGAAGGGAATAGTGGGATAGTCCGGCGGTTCTTTAACTATGCAGATAAGTCGAAAAAAAGGAGAGAGAGGTAGATATTTGCGAGAGATAAAAAAAATCACTTTAAGCAAAAGAAAAATAACAGTAGAATAACGTATAAAGTAGTTGAAGGGACATAAAGAGTGTAATTATTAAATTTATAACTGAAAATAATTATTTTCTGAGAAGTGAGAAATTTCAAATTCGAAATCTCTCTAATAGATATATATATATATATACAGAGAGGAGAGAGACAGAGATAGATAAATAGTTAGATAGACAGATAGAGAGATAATAATGCAATAAATAAACAATTTTGTCACGAAAAAAATGGGATATTTAACATACTATAAATATATGACGTTTTTATAACATAAAAGATATCTAACATATATTTATATATAATGCCATGTTAAATAAATATCCCATTTTTTTTGGTAAATTTATTTATTTGGTTATTTGAACCTGTTTTTTTTTACTTAGCTACTATTACAACTAAATTTTTTTAAAGAAAAATGCATTTTTGTAATTCCTTAATAGTAAATAGAGCAAAACATTTGATTAAATGTCAAGTGAAAAATAAATTACTAAAAAAGAAGTTAATAATAATTTCATTGATGAACAGATGACATAAGAACGTAATTATTTCTGCCAAAATAAATAAATAAAGATTTTTAGCTAATTATTATTGTATGGATTTTAACGAAACTGATTATAAATAATTATGTTTTAAATATCTAATTTTAAATTAAACTCTCTATAATTAATAAATTAGCCGAATGAAATAAATCACTAAACTTATGTCATTAAATGAGTAAAAAATTAAGAGATTTCAAATGGTAGTTCATGTCTTTTAAAAGCACTTCCATTACAAAACTGTTTAGTTGAAGGCAATGGTGACACGTTTCTGCTTATGCTAATTAATATTTAAATCATTGATTACTTAATATTTATTGAAATAATTGCAGTTTTGAAAAAGTTTTTGTATTTTCTTAATTTTTTAAATTTAATGATTTTTCTAGCATTTTTAAAAAAAGTTATTTATATATATTTATATAAATTTATATAAATAACTGAGAATGAGACATATAAGAGTTATTTATATAAATTTATTTGTTTTTAACCACTTTAAGAAACTAAGAAGCTTTTTCCCTATTCATTTTCCTCGCTACTCTTCGCACTTTCATCTAATTAGGAGTTTCAGTGAACGGTGTTAATATTAAAGCTATGATGAATGAATTACGACAGCGAATCTCCCATAGATGCTAATAGTGGCTATTCTGTATAACCACTATCAGCAGGCTATAGTTATATAAGATTATTCAGACTAATATGAAGATTCAGACTATTAGCAAACTACATCACTGTAGTTAGATAAAAGCATTTCAAAGTATTAAATTTCTTTTTTTTATGGGGATCTATAATTGTTATTATACAATCTGTATACATTGTTTAGTTAGAATATAGAGAAACGTAAGATAACATTTTTTTGTATCAATCGGCAAAGATTTATTTCTTTTTAATAGTGAGAAATAAAATTAATTTATGAAAAAAATTTAAATAGATATCAAAATAAACAAACAAATAAAGAGAGATCCACAACCAATTCACAATTCACAGATATTGGTAAAAAGGTCCCATAGTAACTAATATAGCACGAATATGTTTTTGTTTAAGCTATAGTCAATAAATTATACAAATAGACTAAACAACTCAGTATTTAAACGATGAGACGTAAAAGGATTTTTTCAAACATAAAAAGATTATTAACTTGATAAGATCAAAGATCCTTAAAAGTATGTCATTATTAATTTGCTTGATTATAAAATGTATAGAAATACTTGTGGAATATAAATATGATAATTTTCAATTAAATATGATGAGTAAATACAAGAAATAATATATTTGTATATATTGATTAGTTATTTATACGTCATGAATTACAATTAATTAATAGGCATCCATATTCTGTTAATTAGTTAAGTGGAAAAATTCTCTGAAAGTTTTGTTTTATATAAAAACACTTATGTTATAAGATTCAAATCTCACTAATCAATTAATACAACAAATTAATAGAAAATTTTGAAATCGACACCTCACAATTTTCAATTAATTGTTTATAAATACAAGAAGTATTATTGTTGTCCATTTTGCCTCTATTTGTTGCTTATCTAATACTTCCTACTTTATGATATAGGTATATATTGATATTCTATAAGCACTATACTTTCATAATCATTTCAATATACAAATATTTTTTTATTTGCTTAAACAAATATTTAGAAATATTTGAGAAATGCTTTTTTTATTTTTAATTACTAATTGTAATATATGAAAATACAAATAATTTTAATGTTACTTATTGAATCCATAATTTTTTATGGATGGTAAGACTTAAGACCATGTATAATGAATATATAAGGTTTGAGTTTACCTTGACAGTCATTCAACATAGCATTCCTCACAGTAAGGTACTCAGACGTCATAAACTGTGCTATCAGTGAAGTCTTCCCAACTCCTTCGTCTCCTATAACAAACACCCTGTAGTGAGGAACATCCGAGTGGGCCGTGGAAGCACTAGACGAGGCTCGATCCCTAAAATCGTCTGTCCCCAAAGAGCTTCTTGACCCCTCTGACATCACATTCACATCAGATCTTGATCTGAAGCACACTTGATCACCCAGGTTGATGACACTGCCACGGCTTGTCACACTGAAGCTCCTGAGTCTGTAGAAGGACAAAGGGTCAGTGTCCATTGGAGTTTCAGAAGATCCTTTCAAACGATCTCCAGGTCGACTGGGCATGGTATACACCCTCCTTCTGAAAGAGTTCTCAGTTGCAGACGAGTCTTCCATTTTCCTGCTTGTCGATGCCTCCAGTCTGCTTAGCTGTCTTCTGGATGTCAGATCCAGACTTGTCACAGTTGTCAGAGAAAGTGAACAAGCACCCTGGGTCGCCTATGTCTGGCCACCTTAGCCCTAATTGCCTTTGATCTCATGGGGCTGGAGGTTGGAGTGTCTCGAGGACTTCTTGGGGCGATAGATCTGGGTGGAGATGTCCCATAACAAGCAAGACTGAGATCCGGCACACTTTGGCCTATTGTTCTTCGGTTGCAAAAGTCACAATCGTCTGGGCTGTGTACATGCGTTATGTGCAAAGCCATTGTTGAATGCTTGATGAAATATACTAGTTCAATTCAACAACAAAAGTCATCACTTTTAAAATAAAGTTCACTGTTTTGTTTCAAGAATACAGAAATTTTGTTATAAGAATGTTATTCTTCGTCCATGAAAGTTTAAAATGAAAAGATATTTTTTATTTTCAAATGCTGATATTGTTCATTTATTATATTATTATTAGTTATTATTTATTTAATTTAAATTAATATATATGTTCCTTTATAACAGACTTCCGTATACTTTCATTTCACATAAATTTTGAATGATATATTCCGAAAGATAATAATTAAAAATGCAAAACAAACAAGTTAAAAATATTTTTAATTGATTCTAGCGAAATTTGAACTATACGTTCTGCTAAACGAGGTTTGAAATGAAATTAAAATATTTTTTATTATTTTATTAGTATAGTTAAAACAAATATATTTTTGATCATTAAAAGACAAAATGGATTTGCTTGTAATAAATATTAACTAGACAGAAAGGACTTAAGCTCTCCGATAAAATTCAACACACTTTTATAAAATGATAAAATTTACTTCAATATATACTTTTTTTGTAAACTCTTTTTAGCGACCAATTGTAAAATTAGCACCTTTGAATTACATAAAGCTGTATATAAACAACCATATATATTTTTGATAAAAATATACTTATTGATATATAAAGTAAATATATATTAATATCAATTTCAGTGATAATATAAAATAAAAAAATGATTATGTTAAGTATTAATTGTACAATAAAAACTAAAATTTTAATTTTAATCAAAAATTATCTATAACTTCCCAAACTTGTAAATTTGTGCATTTTCATATAATTTTTATTTCCTATTCGATAAATAAAACCTTCCTTCACACTTGGCAAACTACTGCAATTTTTACATTTGATTACTTTTAATAACAGCATATATAACTCTATAAAAGAACTATAACATTATTTAGAAATTTAGCACCATTTAAAGATTTACCGTATTGAAAAGAATCGATTCCTTCTTTATAACAAATAAAATTCATTTTCGAAAATTTTTTTGAAGCTTCATAAGTTGAAATCATGAAATTAAACTTCGAATAAAAGCATATTTTACTATAAATTAAAATTAAATTTAGAATTATTGTGAAATGAAAATATCTGAGAGGAGAAAAAGTTCCGTAAGTCCGAAAACTATTGCGCACAATCACTGTTTATATCTCGGTGTAGCAAATTATTCGAAGGAGCTCTACTGCAATTGTTCTACACTTTCTCGAACAACTACTGACTTGACTCGCAACAGTTACCAGAATTATGAGCCGAACTACTTTCTGATCGGCCGCAGCGGACTTACAAAAAAAGACGACAGGTTGCCGGTATCAGTGCGCAGTTGTCATGGCAACCTGAAAGTAGAATTGTTAGGAAAAGGAGTGCGATAGATGTCGCTATAACTTGCATCTTCATTACTTAGTAAAAGACATCAAAGAAAGATAACTTCGAAGAAAAATGTCGATATCGAAAAGTTTGGAAGTGTCTCTCGGAGACATTTTGAGTTTAATTTATTCTGGAGTAGTTGTAGTGGAATTTCTTTTTCTTTTCATTTTTGACGAGATCACAAACTCTTTTTTTTTTTTTATTTAACGTTCTGTAGTATCTTCAGTTTGATTTATTTTTGAAAAGAAATTCGAAAGTTATCATTGATTTATTTAATGTTTTGTTTACTACAGGGCACGTTTCGGAAATAAAATCTGACAAAAGAATCTTGTATATATATACTTGGTGATTTAAAAAATATTACTAATGTTCTGTAAATAAGGGGAATGATTAGAAGTTCAGGAGATAATTCATGTGACCATTCTATTTGGTTTGATTCAATTTAAAAAATATGCTACATGCCACCAAATGAATTCTTTCATACGTTGATGATATAAAATTCTAATTGAGATTCACTAATCCTTATTATTGATTAAAACTCAATTAGAATTTTTCATAATAATAGCAATTATTCGCTTTCATATAATGCCTGTAATTCGTCATTTCATAATCATCCATTCATATAATCGCTCATTTAATTCTTTCAATCTTATCATTGTAAGTCATACTGATATATAGAATCGATTTAAAACTCGTAATGGATATTTAATGTTTAAATAATTGATATTTTTAGAATGATTGTTATCTCTTTATACATTTTATTTCATCAAATTGAGCAGTAAAAGTTTGTGCTGTTACTGAAGTGATGTTTGGCAGGATGCTAAAGACATCATGAGTAAAATACATTGATTTATAATACTTCAATTTAATAGCTTTTTCATCATTGTTGCATATATTTTCATGAGTATATGTTTTCTATTTGTACCTCTATTTCATTAAATTTTGCAGAAAATCAAGTCCATCATAGTTGGGCCTATACTTATGATTATACGGTATGTAATCAAACGTAGTAAGAATTTAAAAGTGGTAAAAGTTTGTTAAATAGTAAAAGTTTAAAGTGAGTAAAAAAAGTTTGTGCTGGTACTGAAGGGAACCCTGACGTTATGATGAAGACTTCACGAGTAAAATAAATTTATTTATCATTCTTCAATATTTTTTTTTTTTGTCATTGTTGGATACATTTTCATGAGCCTATATTTCTTTATCGGGCCTTCCCATTTCATTAAACTTTGTAGAAAATCAAGATCTTCGTAGTTGGGCTTTTATTTATGATTATATGTTTGCAATCAAATGCATCGAAAAGTTAAAAATAGTAAAAATTTAAGTGAGTAGTAAAAAGTTTGGGCTGATACTAAAAAGTGTAGTTTGACGTGATGATAAAGACATCATGAGTAAAATACATTGATTTATCATTCTTCAACTTCATAATTTTTCTTCATTGTTGAAATATATTTTCATGGGTATATATTTTTCTATCGGTTCCTCCGATATCAATAAACTTTGTAGAAAATCGAGTTCTTCATAGTTGATCTATATTTACATATTATATTGTTTGCAATCAAACGAATTGAGAATTTAAAATTAGAAAAGTTTGTTAAATAGTAAGTTGAAGTGAGTATTAAAAGTTGTTAAATAGTAAGAGTTTAAGTGATTAGTAAAAGTGTGTGCTTGTACTGAAGTGAAGCCGGGCGTAATGATAAAGTCACCATGAGTAAAATGCATAGATTTATCATTCTTTCAACTTCATAATTTTTTTCTTCATTGTTGAATATATTTTCATGGGTATATATTTTTCTATCGGTTCCTCCGATATCAATAAACTTTGTAGAAAATCGAGTTCTTCATAGTTGATCGATATTTACATATTATATTGTTTGCAATCAAACGAATTGAGAATTTAAAATTAGAAAAAGTTTGTTAAATAGTAAGTTGAAGTGAGTATTAAAAGTTGTTAAATAGTAAGAGTTTAAGTGATTAGTAAAAGTGTGTGCTTGTACTGAAGTGAAGCCGGGCGTAATGATAAAGTCACCATGAGTAAAATGCATTGATTTATCATTCTTCAACTTCATAATTTTTCTTCATTGTTGAATATATTTTCATGGGTATATATTTTTCTATCGGTTTCCTCCGATATCAATAAACTTTGTAGAAAATCGAGTTCTTCATAGTTGATCGATATTTACATATTATATTGTTTGCAATCAAACGAATTGAGAATTTAAAATTAGAAAAAGTTTGTTAAATAGTAAGTTGAAGTGAGTATTAAAAGTTGTTAAATAGTAAGAGTTTAAGTGATTAGTAAAAGTGTGTGCTTGTACTGAAGTGAAGCCGGGCGTAATGATAAAGTCACCATGAGTAAAATGCATAGATTTATCATTCTTCAACTTCATAATTTTTCTTCATTGTTGAATATATTTTCATGGGTATATATTTTTCTATCGGTTCCTCCGATATCAATAAACTTTGTAGAAAATCGAGTTCTTCATAGTTGATCGATATTTACATATTATATTGTTTGCAATCAAACGAATTGAGAATTTAAAATTAGAAAAAGTTTGTTAAATAGTAAGTTGAAGTGAGTATTAAAAGTTGTTAAATAGTAAGAGTTTAAGTGATTAGTAAAAGTGTGTGCTTGTACTGAAGTGAAGCCGGGCGTAATGATAAAGTCACCCATGGAGTAAAATGCATAGATTTATCATTCTTCAACTTCATAATTTTCTTCATTGTTGAATATATTTTCATGGGTATATATTTTTCTATCGGTTCCTCCGATATCAATAAACTTTGTAGAAAATCGAGTTCTTCATAGTTGATCTATATTTACATATTATATTGTTTGCAATCAAACGAATTGAGAATTTAAAATTAGAAAAAGTTTGTTAAATAGTAAGTTGAAGTGAGTATTAAAAGTTGTTAAATAGTAAGAGTTTAAGTGATTAGTAAAAGTGTGTGCTTGTACTGAAGTGAAGCCGGGCGTAATGATAAAGTCACCATGAGTAAAATGCATAGATTTATCATTCTTCAACTTCATAATTTTTCTTCATTGTTGAATATATTTTCATGGGTATATATTTTTCTATCGGTTCCTCCGATATCAATAAACTTTGGTAGAAAATCGAGTTCTTCATAGTTGATCGATATTTACATATTATATTGTTTGCAATCAAACGAATTGAGAATTTAAAATTAGAAAAAGTTTGTTAAATAGTAAGTTGAAGTGAGTATTAAAAGTTGTTAAATAGTAAGAGTTTAAGTGATTAGTAAAAGTGTGTGCTTGTACTGAAGTGAAGCCGGGCGTAATGATAAAGTCACCATGAGTAAAATGCATAGATTTATCATTCTTCAACTTCATAATTTTTTTCTTCATTGTTGAATATATTTTCATGGGTATATATTTTTCTATCGGTTCCTCCGATATCAATAAACTTTGTAGAAAATCGAGTTCTTCATAGTTGATCTATATTTACATATTATATTGTTTGCAATCAAACGAATTGAGAATTTAAAATTAGAAAAAGTTTGTTAAATAGTAAGTTGAAGTGAGTATTAAAAGTTGTTAAATAGTAAGAGTTTAAGTGATTAGTAAAAGTGTGTGCTTGTACTGAAAGTGAAGCCGGGCGTAATGATAAAGTCACCATGAGTAAAATGCATAGATTTATCATTCTTCAACTTCATAATTTTTCTTCATTGTTGAATATATTTTCATGGGTATATATTTTTCTATCGGTTCCTCCGATATCAATAAACTTTGTAGAAAATCGAGTTCTTCATAGTTGATCTATATTTACATATTATATTGTTTGCAATCAAACGAATTGAGAATTTAAAATTAGAAAAAGTTTGTTAAATAGTAAGTTGAAGTGAGTATTAAAAGTTGTTAAATAGTAAGAGTTTAAGTGATTAGTAAAAGTGTGTGCTTGTACTGAAGTGAAGCCGGGCGTAATGATAAAGTCACCATGAGTAAAATGCATAGATTTATCATTCTTCAACTTCATAATTTTTCTTCATTGTTGAATATATTTTCATGGGTATATATTTTTCTATCGGTTCCTCGATATCAATAAACTTTTGTAGAAAATCGAGTTCTTCATAGTTGATCGATATTTACATATTATATTGTTTGCAATCAAACGAATTGAGAATTTAAAATTAGAAAAAGTTTGTTAAATAGTAAGTTGAAGTGAGTATTAAAAAGTTGTTAAATAGTAAGAGTTTAAGTGATTAGTAAGTGTGTGCTTGTACTGAAGTGAAGCCGGGCGTAATGATAAAGTCACCATGAGTAAAATGCATAGATTTATCATTCTTCAACTTCATAATTTTTCTTCATTGTTGAATATATTTTCATGGGTATATATTTTTCTATCGGTTCCTCCGATATCAATAAACTTTGTAGAAAATCGAGTTCTTCATAGTTGATCGATATTTACATATTATATTGTTTGCAATCAAACGAATTGAGAATTTAAAATTAGAAAAAGTTTGTTAAATAGTAAGTTGAAGTGAGTATTAAAAGTTGTTAAATAGTAAGAGTTTAAGTGATTAGTAAAAGTGTGTGCTTGTACTGAAGTGAAGCCGGGCGTAATGATAAAGTCACCATGAGTAAAATGCATAGATTTATCATTCTTCAACTTCATAATTTTTCTTCATTGTTGAATATATTTTCATGGGTATATATTTTTCTATCGGTTCCTCCGATATCAATAAACTTTGTAGAAAATCGAGTTCTTCATAGTTGATCTATATTTACATATTATATTGTTTGCAATCAAACGAATTGAGAATTTAAAATTAGAAAAAGTTTGTTAAATAGTAAGTTGAAGTGAGTATTAAAAGTTGTTAAATAGTAAGAGTTTAAGTGATTAGTAAAAGTGTGTGCTTGTACTGAAGTGAAGCCGGGCGTAATGATAAAGTCACCATGAGTAAAATGCATAGATTTATCATTCTTCAACTTCATAATTTTTCTTCATTGTTGAATATATTTTCATGGGTATATATTTTTCTATCGGTTCCTCCGATATCAATAAACTTTGTAGAAAATCGAGTTCTTCATAGTTGATCGATATTTACATATTATATTGTTTGCAATCAAACGAATTGAGAATTTAAAATTAGAAAAGTTTGTTAAATAGTAAGTTGAAGTGAGTATTAAAAAGTTGTTAAATAGTAAGAGTTTAAGTGATTAGTAAAAGTGTGTGCTTGTACTGAAGTGAAGCCGGGCGTAATGATAAAGTCACCATGAGTAAAATGCATAGATTTATCATTCTTCAACTTCATAATTTTTCTTCATTGTTGAATATATTTTCATGGGTATATATTTTCTATCGGTTCCTCCGATATCAATAAACTTTGTAGAAAATCGAGTTCTTCATAGTTGATCTATATTTACATATTATATTGTTTGCAATCAAACGAATTGAGAATTTAAAATTAGAAAAAGTTTGTTAAATAGTAAGTTGAAGTGAGTATTAAAAGTTGTTAAATAGTAAGAGTTTAAGTGATTAGTAAAAGTGTGTGCTTGTACTGAAGTGAAGCCGGGCGTAATGATAAAGTCACCATGAGTAAAATGCATAGATTTATCATTCTTCAACTTCATAATTTTTCTTCATTGTTGAATATATTTTCATGGGTATATATTTTTCTATCGGTTCCTCCGATATCAATAAACTTTGTAGAAAATCGAGTTCTTCATAGTTGATCTATATTTACATATTATATTGTTTGCAATCAAACGAATTGAGAATTTAAAATTAGAAAAAGTTTGTTAAATAGTAAGTTGAAGTGAGTATTAAAAGTTGTTAAATAGTAAGAGTTTAAGTGATTAGTAAAAGTGTGTGCTTGTACTGAAGTGAAGCCGGGCGTAATGATAAAGTCACCATGAGTAAAATGCATAGATTTATCATTCTTCAACTTCATAATTTTCTTCATTGTTGAATATATTTTCATGGGTATATATTTTTCTATCGGTTCCTCCGATATCAATAAACTTTGTAGAAAATCGAGTTCTTCATAGTTGATCTATATTTACATATTATATTGTTTGCAATCAAACGAATTGAGAATTTAAAATTAGAAAAGTTTGTTAAATAGTAAGTTGAAGTGAGTATTAAAAGTTGTTAAAATAGTAAGAGTTTAAGTGATTAGTAAAAGTGTGTGCTTGTACTGAAGTGAAGCCGGGCGTAATGATAAAGTCACCATGAGTAAAATGCATTGATTTATCATTCTTCAACTTCATAATTTTTCTTCATTGTTGAATATATTTTCATGGGTATATATTTTTCTATCGGTTCCTCCGATATCAATAAACTTTGTAGAAAATCGAGTTCTTCATAGTTGATCTATATTTACATATTATATTGTTTGCAATCAAACGAATTGAGAATTTAAAATTAGAAAAAGTTTTGTTAAATAGTAAGTTGAAGTGAGTATTAAAAGTTGTTAAATAGTAAGAGTTTAAGTGATTAGTAAAAGTGTGTGCTTGTACTGAAGTGAAGCCGGGCGTAATGATAAAGTCACCATGAGTAAAATGCATTGATTTATCATTCTTCAACTTCATAATTTTTCTTCATTGTTGAATATATTTTCATGGGTATATATTTTTCTATCGGTTCCTCCGATATCAATAAACTTTGTAGAAAATCGAGTTCTTCATAGTTGATCGATATTTACATATTATATTGTTTGCAATCAAACGAATTGAGAATTTAAAATTAGAAAAAGTTTGTTAAATAGTAAGTTGAAGTGAGTATTAAAAGTTGTTAAATAGTAAGAGTTTAAGTGATTAGTAAAAGTGTGCTTGTACTGAAGTGAAGCCGGGCGTAATGATAAAGTCACCATGAGTAAAATGCATAGATTTATCATTCTTCAACTTCATAATTTTTCTTCATTGTTGAATATATTTTCATGGGTATATATTTTTCTATCGGTTCCTCCGATATCAATAAACTTTGTAGAAAATCGAGTTCTTCATAGTTGATCTATATTTACATATTATATTGTTTGCAATCAAACGAATTGAGAATTTAAAATTAGAAAAAGTTTGTTAAATAGTAAGTTGAAGTGAGTATTAAAAGTTGTTAAATAGTAAGAGTTTAAGTGATTAGTAAAAGTGTGTGCTTGTACTGAAGTGAAGCCGGGCGTAATGATAAAGTCACCATGAGTAAAATGCATTGATTTATCATTCTTCAACTTCATAATTTTTCTTCATTGTTGAATATATTTTCATGGGTATATATTTTTCTATCGGTTCCTCCGATATCAATAAACTTTGTAGAAAATCGAGTTCTTCATAGTTGATCTATATTTACATATTATATTGTTTGCAATCAAACGATTAGAATTTTTAGAAAAAGTTTGTTAAATAGAAGTAGTGTATTAAAAGTTGTTAAATAGTAAGAGTTTAAGTGATTATTAAAAGTTTGTGCTTGTATTGAAGTGAAGCCGGCGTAATTATAAAGTCACCATGAGTAAAATGCATTGATTTTCATTCTTCAACTTTATAATTTTTTCTTCATTGTTGAATATATTTTCATTTTATTTTCTATCGGTTTATAGAAAATTGTAGAAAATCGAGTTCTTTGTAGTTGATCTATATTTTATGAATATAGATTTGCAATCAAAAGTATTGAGAATTTAAAATTAGAAAAAGTTTGTTAAATAGTAAAAAGTATTAAAATGAGTAAGAGTTTAAATTAGTTTGTGCTTGTACTGAAGTGAAGCTTGGCGTAATGATAAAGTCACCATGAGTAAAATGCATTGATTTATCATTCTTCAACTTCATAATTTTTCTTCATTGTTGAATATATTTTCATGGGTATATATTTTTCTATCGGTTCCTCGATATCAATAAACTTTGTAGAAAATCAAGTCCTTTGTAGTTGGGCTTTTATTTATGATTATATACTTTACAATCAAATTTGTATGAGAATTTAAAAGTAGTAAAATAGTAAAAGTTTAAATGTGAAGTAAAAGTTTGTGCTGGTACTGAATGAAGTTTGAAGTGATGATAAAGACATCATGGGTAAAATACATTGATTTATCATTCTTCAACTTTATAGTTTTTCATCATTGGATATATTTTTTATGAGTGTATATTTTTCTGTCGGCTCCTCCATTTCATTAAGAAACTTTGTAGAAAATTTTATAATATTTTGTCATTTTTTGTATAATTTTTCGTCATTGCTGTATATATTTTCATGAGTATATGTTTTTTATATCGGCCCTTCCCATTTCATTAAACTTTGTAGAAAATTACGAGTTTCATTGTAATTAGGTTTATATTTATGATTATATGCTTTACAATCAAACGTATTCAGAATCTATAAAGTGGTAAAAGTTTGTTAAAAACTGAAATTTTAGTAAAAGTTTGGGCTGGTACTGAAGTGATGGTTGACATGATGATAAAGACATCACGATTGGTTTGGTTTAGTTTGGTTTGTCGCTCTACGTCATCATGCGCACATGAGGACTAAACAGACCGGGACCTACAGTTTAAAGTGGATTCAGAACCACTCACAAACATCCATGCCACCGCCGGGATTCGATAAAGCATCACGAGCAAAATACATTGATTTATCCTTCTTCAACTTTGCAATTTTTTTTTTTTTGTCATTGTTGGACCTATTTCATTAAAGTTAACAGAAAATGGAGTTCATCATAGTTGGGTATATATTTATGGATTATATGTACAATCAAACATATTCAGAATTTAAAAAAACAGAGAATTATTTTTCGTTAAAATTTTCTATAAAACTTTACTTAGAATATTTAACAGTTATAAATAAATACATGCTTTCTCCATGGCTAACATTTGTCAATCTTAATATATAAAATCCAAAAAATATGTTACCTTTCTATAATTGAAAAAACTAAGACTTTTTTGCCGAGGAATTCAAGTTTAAGAAGTCGTATAATTGAATTAAAAGACAAATATATTCTTTGAATAATCTATTGAAATACGAGCCTTATTTAATAATAAAAATACTTCTTTAATCCTAGAAAAACTCTAAATTGAATTCTGAGATTTTAAAGCACATTCGTAAATAAATAAAAATCAACTTTTTGTATTAAATAAAAAAGGGAGTTTTTTTGAAATAAAATCAAGACTTTAATTAAGTTTAAAGGTAGAGAGAGTCTATTCTTGAGAAAGTGAGTGCAGTTAGAAGTTTAAGTCAAATAAAAAATGAATACTTGGGCGTTTGTTTTTTTTACTAAAATACATAAATATAATAATAAAACATAATGATATTGTGTCTTCATTTCTGAAGATTGCATTTGTAATATATATGTGCTGTATAGAGAAAAAATCCAATTTTTCAAAAAATGAGAAAAAAAAATTTGTTAGTTAGTAAAAAATCAGTTTAAAAAATGGACTGAATTTTAAATTTTCTTAGATGTGAAATAATTTGCAAAATTTTTTCCATCTAAATTTTTTTTGATAATGGAAAAATGATGACAAAAATGAATAGCATAATGCAGCATCAGATTGGGAGGATCACTCAGTAATGTCAGGGATTCTGTCTGCCTCTGAATAGAATTAACATTAAAAGATAACATTAACTAACATAACTAACATTAATTAACAAACATTTAAATTAATAAGCAAACATTTAAATTAATAAACAAACATTTAAATTAATAAACAAACATTTAAATTAATAAACAAACCTTTAAATTAATAAACTAAACAACATTAAAATATAAATTTTTAAGAACATTATATTCAACATTAACAACAATCAACAGCCTTCTATTCAACATTAATTCTTAACAACAATTTATTCAACATTAATTATCATTAATTGTTTTAACAACAATCTATTCGACATTAATTACCATTAGTTGACTTAACAACAATCAACAGTATTCGATTTAACATTAATTCTTAACAACAATTCTATTAGACATTAATTAACATTAAATGACTTAACAACAATATATTCAACATTAATTAACATTAAATGACTTAACAACATTCCATACAAAATTAATTCTTAACAAATCTATTCAACATTAATTAACATTAAATGACTTAACAACATTGTATACAAAATTAATTCTTAACAAATCTATTCAGCATTAATTAACATTAAATGACTTAACAACATTCTATACAATATTAATTATTAACAAATCTATTCAACATTAATTGATTTAACAACATTCTATTTAACATCAATTCTTAACAACAATCTATTCAACATTAATTAACATTAGTTGACTTAACAACATTATATTCAACATAAATTTTTAACATTTAAACTAACATTAATTTCTTAACATTTAAATTAACATGAATTTCTTAACATTTAAATAACGACTAAGATTCTTATTTATTCTTATTAATAATTTATTAACAATAAATTACTAAGAAGATTTTCTATTTAATAATTATAAAACAAATTATTTCAGTCTCAAATTTAATTATTTGGAGTTAACGCTCATTATGGTTGCGATTTCCTGCAAGGAAGTTTTGGATAAGAATATCTCAATGTGAACCCTTCCATAAGTCACATTTGGGAAAAAAAAAAAACCCTCATTTTTAAAATTTTTTAAAAAACAATGTACAATTTATTATGATAAATGAGTAATAATATCATACTAGCATAAAAATCTTGAATTACTTTCTTGCAGATATTTTTTTTTTAAATGATTGAGAAAATAAAGAAATTTAATTACTGAAAAAATTATCCTAAGAAATAAAAATTGCTTTTTAATATTAATAGTAATAATTTGGAAATTTAAATAAAATAAAATTGAACATCTTTATTATTTAATATTTTAAACATTTTTATGTAATTAGAATTTTAGAAAGTAAATTTAAGGTCTACATTAAAATTTTCAATGTTATAAAGAACTTTGCACGAATTTTTGTATGGCTGCTTTCTGAATAGTTTTGGACATGATAAAGATAAAGCTGAAATTTTTAAAGCTATACACTGAAAAGTTTTGGACATGACAAGGATATTTGTTGCGATGTTTAAAAATAGCAAATTGATGCATTGGATTATTGTACATAGAAGTAATGGAAATATTTAAGATGAAAATTTGCATTTTTCTTTCAAAATATGAACTACTTTATCAATACGTGTAAAATATTTCAAAATAAATAACTATGCTATACACTTTTTTCTCCAGAATTCTATGGACATTTTTCCCAAAAATGTCATTTACTGAAAATATTGGTTATGAAATAGTGAAGAAAATGCTTTTTTGTTGTGACACGTGACAAGAAATGCAATGAAATATTGTATTTTTCAGACAACAATTTAGAATTTTATGTTAGTGTGAAAATGTAAGTTTCGACACGATGCTGTCGAGACTTTCTTTTTCGGATATAAGTTGTATATTTTCATTGTATTTCAAAATCAGTGAGTTTTCTTTTAAAATTATAAAATAAAAACTAATTTCTCTTCAAAAAATAGTACCAAATTTACTTGATTCATGATAAAATAACAACATATAACATATTTTTTTAAAGTGACTTTTTAATCGAAAAAGATTAATATTATAACAACAAATTAATGTATCTCTTTTAAATGAATTTAATTGTAAACAACAAATCTTTTGTTATCAGTTTCTCTTCAAAAGTAGTACTAAATTTACTTGACACATAATAATCAAAAAAAAACTAGCATACAACATGTTTTATAAAAGTGACTTTTTAATTGAAAAGGTAATATTATAACAATAATAATTAACATAGTTTTTTTAAATGAATTTAGTTGTAAACAACAAATCTTCTGTTATCAGTTTCTCTTCAAAAAATAATACCAAATTTACTTGATTCATGAAAAAAAAAAAAAAAAAACATACATGTTTTTTAAAAGTGACTTTTTGATTTAAAAAAGCAATATTATAACAACAAATAATAATTAACTTATCTCTTTTAAATGAATTTAATTACAACCAACAAATCTTCTGTTATCAGTTTTATTGCCAAGGTAATATATTCTCAGAATAATGTTAAATATTGTTCAAATTAATGCCTATGAATGAAATGTTGGCGATTTCACGTGTTATTTTTAACTAATTGTACGTTGAACATAACGTAGTCTATGTCTACGGGTATTTAATTTTAAACATATCAACAAAAATCCTTGAATTAAAAGTATGTCTGAATCAATTCCGAGGTCCAAAACTATTGTGAAAACAGCCATACAAAAATTATAAATTTCATTATAACACTAAAATCTTAATAATTTTTAATTTTAATGTACTTCTTTAATTTACTTTCTAAAATTCTAATCGCATAAAATTTTTAAAATATTATATAATGAAATTTTATTTTATTTAAATTCCAAATTACTATTACTATCAAAAAGCAATTTTTGTTTCTTCCGGTAGTTAAATAAATAAAAAAATTAAATGCAAAGTATGAGTTATGAATGTAAATCAGAAAAGGAATAGAACTATAACATATTGTTATTAATTCGCAAATTAAAAAAAATTTTTTTTGAATTTTAAAGAAATCAATTAATTTGACTTTTTCAATGAGGCACCAGATAAAAATATAATACATTCAACGAGAAAATCCTGTTAGAATTGTTACAACGTACAATTGTTACAATGGATTGCTGTTACAACGGATTCTTTCATGTTACAATTGTTAAAGTAAGACATGCGTTTTTGGTATCTCAAAGGCTTTATCATTTTAAGCAACAATATTACGTTCCGCTTTTGTAATGTTTGTAATGTTTTGTAATGCTTTTATGTAACTTCTTCTATTACTTGATCCTGTCATAACCATATTATACATCAATAATGTATTCTCAAAGAAATAAAAGTTTTCCATCCTAGTCAAGATCATTCAATAGATACTTTATGAAAGGTATTTTTATTCTATATTTATTTTGACAGTGATAAATGTCGTTATCTCCAACTATGGCATAATGTATTAATGGACATTGAGTTGCAGTTGTTGTGAAAAGGAAAAATATTAAAAAAAAAAGGTGATCCCTTTAATCTTATCTTCACTTAAGTAGTACACATAAAATGGTAGACAAATACGTTCGACATAACTAGATTCTTAGTGTTCGATGTTTTCCTGATATTTCTTCTGTATAATATCAACGTGAATCTGTTATCAAAGAGAATAGTTTTTGCATTACTTTTAGTTTAAATTACGATAAACAAAGGTACTAAGATGCAATAAACAAAATTACCAAAATTTCCCTATTGAATAAATTAAGTCAAATAAGGTAGAATGTGATATAAGTAAGAATTTTAGTTAAAATATAAAATATTAATAAGCTGCGAAAAATAACATTTAGCACAGAATGCTAGTAATTTTAAATGAAATAATGTTTTCCATTACTTTATTAGTTTTAATTATTCTACTTTAAATATATCTATAACCTATTATATTATACATTTTATATATATTATTTATTTCACATGCATTTCATTATTTTTATAATACCAAAATAAAAGTTTGTCTAATAAGGGCTATAAATATTACAGAAGTGCCAGCAACTTTATTATCTTATAACTATAGTTGAAAATGTGTTTCCAAATTTGAGCTGTAATATTTATATTAAAAATTAATGCTTTAACATTAAACTAATAGGGGACCTGAATGGCCGAGTAGCTAGCGCTCTGGCGCTCGGTACCACAGGTTTCGGGTTCGAATCCCGGCGGTGCCATGGGTGTTTGTAGTGGTTCGGAATACACTTTAAACCGCAGGTTCAGTCTTAATAGGACTGTAGAGCGTTGTGGGGGCAGTGTTACTCTGCGTCCGTATCTTCAAGTTACACGCGCCTCCTGGGTAATGCAAAGTGAGTAACGTTTGTGCAGCGTTTGCCTTAAGGCACCCAAGACCAAGCTGTCTAAGTGTTTGCCAGCTGCATTACAACAAAAAAACATTAAATTAATAACATTAATTAGCATAATAAATTAAATCATTTACATATACTGAAGTCTGACTCGTGGTTTAGTGGTGACCATTAAGGCGGAGATTCAATCTACTGGCGGCTTTGTTTTAGACACTATTTCGAAAAACGAGGAGTCTCGACGGCGTTTGTGATGTTCATCATCTTGTCTCGTGAGTCGGACTACCTGGTGGGAGCTTTCTGGATTTTCTCTATACGATAGTAAATGGGTAGTTGTCCCCTAAAAAGACCTCCCGGAAGACACTGTCCTCATTCTTCAGCGACATGGAGCAGAAGTCAGACTTCTACCTATGGATGCTCTATCAAATCAGAAGTTGACCTTTTCTCTCTTTCCATGAGGGAGACAACAACATATATTGAAAAGAAAAAAAAAAAAAAAACCCCACATATACATGTTAGATGAAAACTGTTTAAATTATTCTGAAAAACAACATAAATGTATAGTTTAAAAAAAACTTCGAATATGACTTTAATAAATTATAGTTTCCTTGCTAATTATAATAATTTAAAAATTAAGGAACAAGAACTTTCAGGATATTGTTTTTATCCACTGGATGTTTGAATCCCAGCCGAACTTATTTAGCGGTTATTGGATAAATATATATATATGTTGTTGTTTTTCTATTGCAGCTGGCAATAGACAGTTAATCTTTATGCCATAAGCAAGGGCTGCACCGCTGTTACTCCTTTAGCGCTATCCAGGGGGCATATGTAGCTTGAAGATATGCTACACAAGCGAGTAACACTACCCCCACAATGCTCTACGATCGTACTAGACCGGGACCTACGGTGTAAAGGGATTCGAACCACTACAAACATCCACTGCACCGCCGGGACTCGAACCCGAAAACCTGTGGTATTGAGCGCCAGCCACTCGACTGTCAGCCCCTTTATCTATCTATCTACCTTATATATATATATATATATATATATATATATATACAAATAAATAAATAAATAAACAAACAGTAATATTTCAGATATAATATACACAGAAACACACACATATATTATATAGTATAGTATATCAACAATAACAAAGGTGAACTACGGTTGCATGTCATTTTCACGCAGAATCTTCCAGACGCTGAGCGAGACATTCTGGACAGACCAGGTTCTACACGAAAACGACATTCAATTTAGACTGATGTCACAATGTTGACAATTTAATACTGAACTTGCCACTCAAACGTATTTAATAATCGTCGTTAGTGGCATTGCTTCACTCTCTATGTATATTTTCCTACGTATGTGTGAAAGTTAGAAAAGTTTTAAAATCTAGTACTCTGGTTTTTGCCTTAAAGGGATCTAAAACATTTTTCTTCCATTAGAAGGAGATATTTCCCGTGGAATTTTCATTTTTAGAAATGTAGCTTTTTAACTTCTCGTACCGAAATAAATTATAAAATTGTTTCAAGAATTCCACAAGTTTATTTACTTTGTTTAAATTGAAATCTTCGTAACAAATCCTGATTTCCCAACTCAGGGTCCAGTGGTAATATGCAGTTATTATGAAAAAAAAGAGCTCTTGTTTGAATCTCTTGGTGGAGACAGCTTCTCTTCTAAACGATGAGATAAGATGGTGATTGTGATGATGCATGCAAAAGAGTCTTGAATATTTAGAAATTTGATTTTGTTTGTCTCTTTATAGCCATTTTTTGCACACTTTAAGCTAATAAAACCGTTACCTACAGTTTAACGTGGATTCTGAACACTCACAAACATCCATGCCACCTCCAGGATTCGAACCTGAAGCCTGTGGTACCAAAAAAGTACCGCTGGGCCAGAACCACCAATTGCTAGGCCAGCGCGCTAGCCAATTGGCCATCAGGCGAAGAATATTTAGAAAGTTTACCTAATCGGTGATTTTCAGGTTTTTCCAAATATGATACTCAAATGCAGGGCAGTTACCCTTAAAAAAAGTCATCCCAAAAAGAATGTCTCTTCGTCTTTGTGTCTGGCATACAGAAGAGATACAAGTCAATACACGATATTAAAGATAAATAAATTTTAATTATTGAAGGCCTGATACTTTTACTTGTAGTTAGTCGCTCATAGAATGTTAAATGCATATAAATATAAATATATATATATATATATATATATATATGAGCATATGTTATATGTTTACTAGCTTCAACCCGCCTTGGCATGGATTTGACCAATAAAATTCAAAAATTATGTATCCCAAAAGTAGGGGTGGTCATGTTTTGGCTCTTAGTGGGATGTTTGAACTCAATTTGTTAAACAGAAAGATTTTCCGACCTCACCCCACGGTTTTCTAAGTTTAATAAACCACGGTTGGAAGGAACAATTTGCTAAAGTTCACACAGAACAGAAAGGACTTGGGACCGATTTTTGGAGATATTCCACATTTGCAAATGTATTGTGTTTTCAACAATCAAAGCCCTAACCCACCGAACGTGACGCTAAAGTCAACGAACTTAATGGCAAAGTTATGTCAATGACATTCAGGATCGAATTTTCTTCTATCAAATGTGGCACCGCGTCAAAAGAATAATGGTACAACAGTTAATAGGCCTTCTGTGAACATATTAAATTACCAAGGACAAGTCGGACAAGTGGTAGTCGTAGACAAGTCGTTTGAGAGCCAGAAGATTTATTCAACTAGTTACAAATTACAGACCCATAGACCCATAGACCTTGTCTTTGTAAGATGATGTAGCAAATAGTGAACGTCAGGTTGATTTATGCATTAGAAACGAAAAGCCCTTTATCAAAAGCGGATTCCGCTCTGGAATAGATGCATTAGATACTATTTTACTTTTAGAGACCTATTAGAGAAGTGTTTGTGATAAACAAACATTTTGTTCAATTCATTAATAGTCTTTGATATCGAGAAAGCCTATGATAGATCAGTGTGATTTAGGATTTAAAGGATATAGATAATGCGGATTTTCTTGGAAATCTACCTATTTCATTCAAAATTTTTGAAGACAAGAACTTTCAATTTCGCATTGTAACAATTTATTTAATAACTTTTTAGAAAAGGAAGGCAGTTTTTAAGTGTATTATCATTAAAATAAATGGAATTTTAGAGCAACTTACACCATACATAAATGTATCTCTATTTGTGGATGACTTTCATAATTCCTGTGATGGTATCAACATGACTTTTATGGAATGCCAGTTTCAGGCAGAAGAAAGAACACTTACAAAATGGGCAGACAACAATGATTTAGTTTTTTACCTATCCAAACATATCGTATGTTCTTTTTGGACTCTGAGAGGTGTACACTCAGAAATTTTATTATATGGACAATCAATTCTATTTGTGCCAGAGAAAGAATTTTTAGGAATTTTATTTGACTCAAAAGTTTTTTTAAGCTATACACTAAACGGAATTCTATAAATAAATCTTTTAAATTTTCTCCCTAACACAGTCTGTGAGGATCAAGAATAACTTTTAAAATTTTATAAATCATTAATTTTATCTAAACTGGACGATGGCTGCATGAAGACTCTGCGGTCAAAACAACGCTTGAAAAGTTAAATACTGTTCATTATTAAGGATTACGTATCTCCTTTGGAGCTTTTCGGGACTCACAGCTTCGAAGTATATACGCCATTAATCATGAACCATTTCTAAAGACCATACATGAGAGACTTTCCATGAAATATTATTTAGAAATTAAAACTAATCATGGACACCCTCTATATTGTCCTGTTAATTAATTCAATTTTAAAAATGAATCAAATTATAGAAATGTTCTTTATTATCATGTTATAATCCCAATTTCAAAACTTTTTATGAAAAGAGACCATCGTACATTCTTTCCGTTGGAATTAACATAGAATGTAGCTTTTAGTTAATTTTTATAAATTTGGACAATCCTAAAATGTTACCTCTTGGACGAGAACAGCCTCCATGGTATTACGAACAATTAAGATAATTAACTCTTTAGAAAGATTCTCTCGGCCAATTACTTCCCCAACAGCTTATTTTCAACTTTTTATACTCACAGACTAGCTTTTTCACACTATAAAGAAATTTAAACTGACTGATCCAAGTTCAATAATCGCGTAACAGCAGAAACGCGATACAGATTTTGAGAATGAATCAATCACTGAGTGTTTGCATAAATTCTGTTCTGTTTTTACTTTCGAAATATATGTTATTTTACTGACCCTTCAGAAGTTGAGAATCATGAAGTACCGGCATTGGACTATTCACATTGATTTCAAGACTTCCATAGAGGCTCTTATTCACTCATTGATTTATTGCAAGATATAGTCATCCATTGGTTTCAAAGTTTATGACAAAACATTCTATTTTAAAAGACAAAAATTTGGTAGACTTATTTTGTTGGTATCCGGTTATGTTGGAATAATCAGCAATGATAAAATAAATAATATGCTTTTCGCATTTAATTATCCTTCAAAATTTTAAACGATTTGATTTTAATAGACTAATAAGCTTAAAAATGACAGTATATAGGCTATATTTATTTTACATTTGCATATACCCTCAGAAAATCTTATTTTTATTTCGTTCATCAAACATATACTTGTCGAATGTTCAAGGTTCCGCCTGAACCTATGTAATCCTGCTTTGTCTGATTTTTAAAATTCATTTTGTATTTTTATTTGTTTCACATGCCTAAAATTTAAAATTCATTTTGATCACCGTTTTATCGTCTTTTATTCAATTTATTTTCATATTTTTACTCTCTTTTTAATTGAAAATGTGTAACAGAAACAATTTTAATTGATGTTATAAATATTCGCCTTTATCATTCAACTCTTTGAAATGTAACCATTTACCTGGCTCAACTTGGCCAAATATGCCCTTGTAACTTAAAAGCACAATCTACCATCTACCTTTTATATAACTGCAGGGCTGTTTGCTTAAAAACTACATCGTTAAAGTTTTGTACCCCAGTGTATACTACAGAAATTTTAAAAATAAAGTAATAAAAAGTAATAAAAGTACAAGATGTTTTTCACGCTTAGAGAAGATTTCAATGCTAAATATATTAATAAGAATATAGTCTTCTTCACCTGAAAATCCTAAAACAAACTAAACTTACCTTTAATTTTTTACTGTTCTAATCATTTTTAATTATCAGTCGGCAAAAAAAAAAAATCAGAATGCATAACATTAAAGGCATTTAAGACATACTTGACTAAAATAGAAAATATTTATGGAAATTAATAATTCACAAAGCACTAAAAAAAAAAAAAAATTAAACTAATAATATTACAACGTACTTTAAAAAAAAAAAAGATTTTAAAGTTCGTTTTCTTCCATTACTAATGACTTAAAATATTGCACCGAAAAATTTTGATAATTTTATTTTCGTTTCGAGCTCTGCAAGTTCATGAATCTTCCATCGTATTTGAAATCTCAAAGAAGAAAAAAAACTTTACTTAAGTAATAGGGTTTAATGATAAAAAAAAAAGATTACTTTTATTAAATATTCTTCATTGGACATGGTGGGTCACGGCCATCTGTGTGCTTGTAGATTCCGAAACATTAGTTGATTTCCTTTTACAGAGTAGGGTTATCAGCTTCACACCCAACGCTCTTCAGTCATATTAGACCGATACCTACGGTTTAAAGTGGATTCCGAAACACCCCGTTAAAATTGCCATCCAGCCTCACAATTTCTGAACACAAGAACTGAAATGGATGCCGCCACAATATTCAAACTTAAGTCTTCTTGTATTAGCATACAGGAAGCACTACGCACGTTACCGCATTGCACGTTGGCGCACCTTTTGGACATGAGTTGGATCTGCTGTTATAATTATTTCATATTTGCATGCTAATTCAATTACTCCAATTTTATGAAATTAATAATTAAGAAAGTTTTATTTATCCATCTATTATATCTAAATTAACCCCCGGGCACTCCCATGTTGGACCATGGCCGTCTGGTCTGTAGGTTTCTTTCCAGAGTAGGGTTGTAGGGCTCTATACTCTACAGTCATATTAAACCGGCGTCTGTTTAAAATTGATTCCGAACCACTACAAATATCCATGGCACAGCCGGGACTTGAAGCCAAAACCTGTGGCGTCGAGCAGTAGTTACTCGGTCATCAGGCAGCAGATTTATTAAATCTTTACTGTGTTGCAATGTGTGGTGTTGCACTCAACTTTAAACCTGAATTATACAATAACATCCTAGAAACAACTAGCCATTCCTATGAATTAAAGAGAACAAAGTAATCACGAAAACTATTACTACACCTGCGGGGCCCAACCTTTTCGTGGATGAATCACATGGAAAAATGTCGAAAGTATAGTACACGAATATACCATCTGCTATGTAATCCTTTCCCCATGGCGAAGGGTTTCCCTAATCTGGTAATTCCGAATGAATTATTCATTGATCCAGAGGAAGATCAGAACCAATTAATGTGATGTTCTTCAGTCTGCTGCCTCTATTGTTGAATATAATGACGATGCAAAACCTAGACTACACATTCTGCCACAAGAAAACTGAATTACTTTGTTAGACATAGTTACTTGTATTGATACTTAGATAATTGAATTTATTCCCAGGAAATCATAGACATTAAACAAAAGACATTTTGAAAATTTTAAACATTTCTGGAAATGTCTAAAAATAGAACAACTGGATTTTGGCATATTTCTTGACGTTGAAAGTGGTAATTTTCTCATTTGTCTTCAATTAAGATATAAAAAATGCAGCTTTTTTGTGTGGGTGGATAGTAGAGCCAGAACTTCGCGCTGTAAAAAGTAATGGTCTACCGGAAAAACATAGAGACATTGGAGTTACAGCCTGAGTAAAACTTTAAGGCCAGTAAAAATTTTTGAGAAAATGTAAAAATGAAATGATTCAAATAATATTAATTATTAAAGTTCATTGATAAGAAATAAATGCTGTAAACATAATTTGTAAATACATAATTATGAGAAACGTGGTTATTTACAAAGTTAGTATTTCTGCCTGAGTAAAAACTTTAAAGCCACCAGTCATTTTTTAAAAATAAATATAATATAATCATGTAATTACCATTGCAACTACTAGCTTGTGGCAACGCTGCAATTTTCATATTTGTCATACGTTTCTTCGAAGTATTGGTGATCTTTGTGAAGATGGCGAAGGGCAAAAGTTAACTGATCGTGAAGAGGACAGATCAAGCTTTGTCTTCAATAGTCGTGCTATTGCGATAAAGATAGGGAAGATCAAAGACTGTAGTCAACAATTTTTAAGATTGAAGAGACAATTATGGTAAAAGAATACTGGGGAAGACCTAAAGCTTTGTCCTCGTGATGAAAGAAGAGTTTGCCAACTTGCATCTACTGGAAAGTACTCAACCAGGAAACTGATTTCGACGACAGATTTAAAAGTTTGTCAAAAAACGATTTATAACACAAAGAAGGTCTGGAAGGTAAGTTATACAGCAAAATTGACTAAGCCTCAGTTACTGCAGGACACAAAAATAGAGCGTTTGAACTTTGGAAAGTCATGAAATGGGACAACCAATGGATAGAAATTATTTTTTTCTGACGAAAAAAATTGAATTTGGATGGACCAGATGACTGGAATCTACTTGGCATGATATAAGAAAGAAAAAAGTATTCTCCAAGCGCCAATTAGGTGGAGGGTCTGTCATGACTTGGGGCTGTTTTTCTTACAATGGTGCGGGCTCAATTGCATTCGTTTCAGGTAGAAAATTCACAATGATACCAAAATGTCCTAACAAATCATTTTTTGCCAAATGCTGAATGTCTTGCAGGTGAAAATTGGAAATATCAGCAAGACAATGCACCGATCCATTCGAGTAACAGCACAAAAATTGGTTCTAAGTCAATTAATGTATAAAAACTGTGAAATGGCCAGCTAGATCACCTGACCTCACCCAATAGAGAACCTTTGGGCTGACTTAGCAAGAAGAAGTTTATGCAAATGGGGGACATTTTACATCAACAACAGAGCTGAAATCTACTATCGAAGATGAATGGTATAAAACCGACCCCACCCTTTGTCAAAAACTCGTTTCATCCATGAAAATAAGAATATTTGAAGTAATTCGTAAGTAATGGCTCCTACACAACCTTCTAAGAATTTGTAATTTTTTTCTTATATGTTATTTTCGCCTTAAAGTTTTACTCAGGCTCAAATGTTCATCTGTAATATTTTTTAATAATAAAATATTTGCAAATTAATTTTTCTATTGGGGTTTTATTTAAGCTCAATAATTATCAAAAATGGTATTTTACCATTCTTGCAGTTTAAATATTTCCATTTTCTCAAAAATGTCAACTGGCCTTAAAGTTTTTACTCAGACTGTAATAGAGAGGGAAAAAAATCACCACTCCCTGCAAATAAGAAATTTTTGTTAAGACCATGAATAAGAGTAGATAAACTTTCAAATACTTAAATAACAAATTTCCTTTAATCAACAAAGCTAAACTTAAACATCGAATTTTCATTGGTCCACAGATCCGTAGCTCTTTAAGGATGCAAATTTTGATAGACAAGATGAGTAAGAATCCTGGAATGCCTTTCGCCTTGGGTCAACGAATTTCTTAGAAAATGGGAAGTCAAAAGATTATAAGACATTAGTGAGGGAGATGTTGTCTTTTACAAGAAACTTGGTTGCACTATGTCTCTAATGTCTCTAAATTGCATTTTCCGTTGTGCCATTTGGACTTTTTCATGAAAACTGTCGCCAGGTTAGCGATGAACACGATCAGTGCTTTTACCAGGACATTGGAGAAATAAAGAAAATATATCAGGGGAAATGAGCGGCTACAATGATGGCAGTTGACTGCTGTTGGACATTTTCAAGTTAATAATTAGAAAATGTATAAGCGAAAATTTGAGTGATTCCGCAACATAAAATAAACAGGTACATGCGTTTGTTAATTAAAAACATTAAGTTGCAAATATTTTTGGTATGAGAAGTCAATTTTAAATTTTCCTTGTCGTATTCGAGTTCACAACCAAAAAGTAGTAATAAATGACTACTTTAATCTCAGAGAAAAAGATTTCTTCGAAATTTGCTGTATACACACAATATACGAAATGTAGATGATTTAATAAATTCAGGAAATTAAAAATAGGAAAAGAGCTGAATGTTGCAACTATTACTTAAATAGAATTGAAGGAAAGGAAACCCGAGGGGTTATAAAAATAAGGTTTCTTAGGCTATGTAAGAAAAATGCAAAGAAAAATTTTACTAGTATTCTCATTTGAAATTTCAGTGATGGAAAAATGACAATACAATTTTCAATAAACAGTATAAATATAATATAATACACAAATAAGAAATTTAAAAAAAGTGGAAAAAATTTTGATTAATGTTGATATGAAAGACATTAATTATGAAGACATTACGGATTTAAATTGATTTATAGTATTCATAGAAAATATAGCAGGAAATATATTTATTATTTATCATAATGCAGTAAAATCAACATTTAAATCATCGACATAAAAATCAAAAAGCAAGATGGCGTACTCATCATTACAATTTATCAATGCATGGTTTGAATGATTACAAAAGATGAATGGCAGTTAATAAATTTAATGTGAGAATTGGTCGATAAAGACAAAATGAGTAATAATTTGTCAAAAAATAAGAAAATAAGAGTATAAAAGATTTAAAAAATTGGGAACAATTGCTATTTTTTAAGTACATGACGCCAAATCTAATCGTTTTATCTTTTATGGCCACTTTTGCCTTTCTTACATTTTTCTCCCGAAAAACAAACTCTCTCTTTAATGACTCCCCAGCGATTAGCGATTGGTATCTTCGGTATCGTACAAAGAAGATTCGATTGATGTCCTAAATCTTTTGCCAAAGCCCATTGGAGATTGAATCGAGTGGAGGCCATAAACCTATTCGACATTTGAAGATCTCAAAAGAAACTCCATTGTTGAGAGGAGTGTAATGACAAATACTATCCATGTTAAGCTTTATTGAATTTTTATCTTTTTTGGTAGTCAATAGTGCATCTTATCACCTGATTATATTATAAAAATTATTATGTTATTTAATTAGTTGGTTTAAAATAATCTAGTGTGTAAATATAGATTTTGATTATTGTTGATTAGGATCCCAGTGGTAACAAAAAGGCCCCTTTAATGTGTATGATAATCTGCTAACAGCATCCATTGAGGTTACTGCTTTTTTAGAACAGAGAAGATTTGATGTTGATAGTGACAGCTAGTAAAGATTCTCTCATGCCAGACTTCCTAATGGAAGTTTGGCAGGTTTTCCTCATACAAACGCTGGAAAGTTACCTGAAAAGTCCCGCCCTGAAACAATTCACCATTTCAAAGCCCCATTTACAAAAAAAAAATTTTAAAAAATGCATCCATTTCACTAGCGGTGCGCTCTTAACATACAAAATCGGAACACGGCACCAACAATGTACAATAAAAAATTGGTTTAAAATTAAATTATTTGGTTTTATTAAGTCAATCCGATTAAAGATATCGGATTAACTTAATAAAAAAAGTCGTATAAAAATTAAATTAGCTGATCTTTTAATTATGATTTCTTTCCTATTTCATTCAAGTCGTTTCGGTGAGGTCGTTTTGATTTACAACTGCCGATATATGGCAAATTAAGTGTAAAACAAATTGCACCACGGGGAAAAATCAGTTATGCTTCATGCAAATTTTGCAGCCACAATTTTTAATGAGTACCCCAAGGGTTTGCAAGAGGTGGGTCCGAACTGCCCTCCATATATTTCCTCGAGATTCATGATTCCCGCGTACTGATTTATCGTGCACAGACACGGAACTTTCCATTTAGCAATATGTTACGAATAAACTTCTTTATTTCTGAAGTCAACATAGTATCTATCATGAGATGAGATGGTGGGGGAATTCATGATGATACGCAATTAGTATTTTAAGAAATGAGTAGACCCGTTTGTAAACAGCCGATTTGTATTGTTTATAGGGCTGCCTGGTATTGTGACAGGTCATATTACTTGGTCACATTGTAATACAGACATTGTATTGTGCCCACACAATATACTACACATTATACATTGTACACACAGTGTACATATACACATACTACACACAGTGTACATATACATTGTAATTGTGTATATACACATTGTACTACACACAGTGTACATATTTGTAATACACGCATTGTGTATATCATTATACTACACACAATGTACATATACATGTGTGTATATACACATACACAGTGTAATTGTAATACACGCATTGTGTATATACACATTGTAATACACTTGTAATATACACATATACTGCATTGTAATATTCACATACACTGTAATATATGTGTATATTACACATTGTAATATTCAGTCCACATTGTAATGCACCAATACACTTGTAATATTCACATACATATGTTGTAATATACACATGTGCACATTTTAATGTGAGTGGTCACATACCTGTTCACATTGACTAGGTCACATTGTAAAGTGACCTTGTTAACTTTCAATACTAAGATTCAATTCTTACTGGTTGCGTGCTTTAGAATCACTTGTTTTAGAAACTAGTACACATCATGTAATTGCAGATCCTCACATTAGCAGACTGATTAGTTGTAGTTTTTCGGATCTTCTCCATTATGACAATGTGATTTTCAACACAATGTTAATCAGTTATTTACATGAAGTTCTATTTGAAGATATTGTTTACTTATGAGTCTTGTATAGTAGATCTGGTGTATTCTGTATGTTACTATAAAAACAGTGCCATCTCAAAAATGGCAAAACAATATATGGTAAGCAAATATTATTACAATATCTCAAATTATACTTATATCTCAAATTATGGTAAGCAAATCTAATCGCAATATTTTAACAATCTGAATCAAGTAGAAATTCCATCTCATTCTTCTAGAGAGATCTGTAAGACCACCTCCTTTCAGTGTTACAATTTTCGGCAGTCTAGAGATTAATTTATCCATTTGATCTATAATATGCGGAAGCAAAAGATTCTAGATGAAGTTGGAAGTGATTTTAGAGAGAAGATGATTGTGAAGAAAGTTTTGACTGTGATAGTTCCCACTCAACAGACTGAAATGTTTCAGTCAATAGCGATTTCTTTAACTCAAAAACAACTATAGCATTTTACAACAGAACCAAAGGTGGTGTTAATGCAATAGACGAAAATTGCTGTTTTCATTCATGCAGTAGGAGGGCAACGCGTTAACGTAGGACTCTTTTCTACCTACTAGATATTTGATCTAGTATAACACTTGGCATTTGATCTAGTAGATATGAGTAGAATAAACGCATACATCTTGCACCAAGGCTATTCTCAGTAACCTGTTGTGACCAGTATGGTGTTTTTGAAAGGATTAGCCAGAGATTCAGCCCTACCTTTACTACATAGAATAGTTTTAAATCCAAAGATAAATAGAGAATTAAGCCTGATGATAAAACGGATTTTAGGAAAAGAAACGGAGTCTCTGAACGTGGAGCATTGCACGGAAGGTACAAAATTAAAATTAAGGAAAACATGTCATTTGTGCTATCCAAGCTAGAAAAGAAAGACAACATATTTATGTTTATCTTCCCAAAACTCTGTTTGTTTGAAATGCACGCGAAATCATGAAATGAATGTGCTAAAGATGACGAGGACTTAATTGTTTGCTTCCAGGAAATCTGTGAGATTATAGATGAAAAGATTTTTCTGTTTTCTGCTATATTGAATTTATTCGTATCGAAATTTGCTTGCCTTTTCGAATAAAAAATCACATTAATTAATACATAATACATCGAGTTTCATTATTGAGTTGATAAAATTTACTGCAGCTTATGATTTTTATTCAAAACCAAAGACTCTGGTTTAAACTTTTTTTGGAAAAGTTTTATTTCACTTATTTTAAATCTAAAAACATATTTTTACTAACAGTTGAGAATTCAAAGAACATCTAAATGAAATACCAGAATGATATTTTAATTAAACAATTTTTATAAATTTATAACAATACAGTTTGTTCTGTAAATTAAATTAAAAAGATTACTCCATACATGTAGTGGCTGGCAGTTTTTGTAGAAATTACAGTGTTACTTTTGTGAATGGTATTTTAGTAATAACCCCATTATAGTGTAATAGTGTATTAATAGTTACGTTGGAACTACTGCATGCATTTAACGACATAATAACGCATTTATAACGATGAGCGATCTCTGAAGCCGCGCGTCTCTTATGTCCTATTTCACCTATTACGGGTCAAAAATATGAAGTATTAAGTAGAATATGTCATATAACTTGATTTAATCCATATAATTTATCTACACTCATGTCCATAAATTAAGGATAATGAAGTTCAGGCAAAGAAAGAGACAGAAGCAAAACAAATTTGTAAAGTCTATTTATTAAACAAAGGTAAAGAGAAAAAAAAGATGCCATATGTTTGACATAATTAATAAAAATTGCGATTTTTACTCCCTGAGCAAATTTCAAAAAAGAACCTATTTACAAAAAACAGTATAACATGGTTAGTATGATGGTTAATATGGAGTATGTCTCCCCGGATGATGCAATACAGGCCTTATAACGCCTAGGCATGCTGGGTATCAAATTATCAATCTGATCTTGGGGAATATTACACCACTCATCAAGCAAGCCCTCCGAAGTTCCGGTTGACAGGTGGGGAGGGGGTTGAAGGGCTGCAATTCGTCGGCCAAGCATATCCCACACATGCTCTATTGGATTCAAGTCCGGTGAGTATAGCTGGCCAATCCATACGGGTGATATCCTCCAATTGAAGGCATTCGTCTACAATGTTTGCACGGTGAGGACGGGCGTTGTCATCCATAAAAGAAATTCAGCACCCATGGCGCCCCGAAACAAACGTACATGCTGTTCCAGAATGACATCCCGACAGCTGTGGCCTGTCATCGTTACAATCTGAACATGCAGGTCAGTTCTGGAACCAAGAATAATTCCTCCCCAAACGAGCCATCCTGCACCACCGTAACGGTGTCGTTCAATGGTGTTCTCTTGGTGGTAACGGGTACCTGGTGCTCTCCATATGAAAGTCCGGGGAGAATCAAACTGCAAACTAAACCTGGACTCGTCGGAAAACATCACACAATACCACTGTTTCGGTATCCACAATACATGCTCTCTACTCCAGGTTAATCGTCTGTCGTACACGGTCGTAAATAATTGTTCACCTTAAATTTTCCCGCTTGTCAAATCCCATGGATATTGGATTAAACGAAATAAACGTTAATTTTCTACCGGCGTCAAACTGAACAGTTCATCTGTTAACCTGTTTAACGTTGTTTTGCGGGGATTCGGATGTTGGCAGGTGTCTCCATCCTTCTTATTCCAGCGAACGAAGCATGATTTATTGACTGGTATCACGTGACGCAATGGATGAGCTCTAGGTGTGTTGTATGTTGGATGGACGTATTGCGTGAGACCAAAAGAAGGCAGATAGGTTCTCAGATAAGATGGATGGAAAAAAAAAAGAATCTTTCATGATCTTGAGATATAATTTATAAATAGAAAAGTCAAGGCATAGAGAAAAGAAACATTATTTTAAGTCATTCAAGTAACAATACAATATTTTCTGATGAATCTAAATGAATTTTCATGAAAATTTTTGTATGAATGTTTAATGTTATAAGCTTTAATGTTTATAATATTATAATGCTATAATACTTTCTGATGAATCTAATGTTAATGTTTAATGTTATAATGTTAATGTTTAATGTTAAAATGTTTAGTGTTATAATGTTTAATAATAATGTTATGATGCTATAATGTTTTCTGATGAATCTAAATGAATTTTCATGAAATGAATATTTAATGTTATAATATGAAATGTTTTATAATGATACACTATTTTCTGATGAATCTAAATGAATTTTAATGTCATAATGTTAATGTTAAATGTTAAAATGTTTAGTGTTATGATGTTTAATAATAATGTTAGAATGCTGTAATGTTTTTCTGATATATCTAAATGAATTTTCATGAAGTAATGTTATGAATGTTTAATGTTATAATGTTTATAGTGTTTTCTGATGAATCTAAATGAATTTTTATGATCTAATGTTGTGAAGGATTAGTATTATAATGTTTAATGTATATAATGTTATAATGCTACAATGCTTTCTGATGAATCTAAATGAATTCTCATGAAATAATATTATGAATGTATAATGTTTGTAATTTTATAATGTATGAAATTTTTGATGAATCTAAATGAATTTTTATTCGTAACATTATTCCATTAAAATAATATAATATATTTAGTAATTGTAATAGACAAAAATCTCTTTACGCCTAAATTGTTATATATTTGTTATTATTGTTTTGAATCGATATGCTTTAATGTGTATTTAAGTAATATTTACTAATTTATTATCATTTGAGGAACTGATGTGATGATGATGATTTATCTGGAACTGAATAGAATTTATTTAGTTTTTTTATATCACCTACAAACTAGTCTTAGTTATCATAAGAAAAATGAGAAATCTGTCTGAAACCACTTTATTAAGTGGTTTCAAACTCAATCCTCATATTTCTTATGATAACTAAGACCAGTTTGTAGGTGATATAAAGAAACTAAAGAAACTCTATTCAATGCATCACTTTTTATTAAAGGTAATATATATGATTTTAACATAAATACTAAATAAAAACTTCATGAAATCATTGACATTTTCGATTTAATGCAATATAATCACACAACCTTTGAGTTTTAACTCTACTGAATGTCACTTTTCTTCCCAGAGAACTTTACGATGTAGGAAATTTAAATCATAATAGCATAATTATGACAACTAGGTCATGGGATCACTTTTAGTATTAAATTTCTTTTTTTTTGTACTTTTACCACAAGGTTCTTTTCAATGTTAAAACTGTCATAACTCAAAAGATATTATAACAGACTGCACAAAATAACTTATAACAGACATTTTTCTTTTTTTTTTTTTTTTTTATCATGAAAGCGGTTAACTAAAAAGTTCATTGCTTACCTTAGTTCTCTTTTTATTTTATTATTGTTTTGAAAAAAATAAATAAAACCTACTTCCGAAACCATTTATAATGTACAAAATTGCATTTTACGACGGAGAAAAGCTCCACAAATCAAGATTATTTTTATTAACTGAATCTTCTCTACTGCCCTTCTGAAAGATTTATTGTATTTTGGTTTAAAAGAATTATCAATAAGCCTCACAAATCAACGAAGTATTACTTCCTATCACTTCAATAGAAGATGATCATAGTAAAAAAGAAAAAACAACAGCATGCATTCTTGTCTCTTTGTACGACGCTTTGATCATAATCATTATTTTTAAAAAAAAGAGACTTTAAGAAACATTTCACATTCTAAGAAAGGAGTAGGATTTACCTCTTTTAATATTGTTGTATCAAAATGTTTATTTCAGCGATTGAAAAAAAAAAAAGGATTTGGTTTATATATTTAGTTGTATGATTTAAAATTTTTATAGCAGATTTTGAAACTGGAGCTTTGACAATTAATGATGTTGGTTATTAAAATACAGTAATATAGTAATATATAATTTTAAAGCTTACTTTAATTATGTTCGGAGTATGTGGCAAAAGGCTTACGAAGAGGACTAGACGGTGTAGATTAATTTATGTCCCTAAATATGACACCTTTCCATAAATATAGCGTGTCATAAGAAAATATTATGACGTAAACAATTAATTTTCCTTCTTTATAACTATGTTTAGCTGAAAACATATTAAAATAATCTCCAAAATAACAACAGCGAATATCTTAAGTAAGACGAAATGAGTAATGGATTTACTATAAAGTTATCTCTAAAGACTATGTTTAAAACCGTAAGAACATAAGCCACTCACGAAATAATTATTCGCCTCAAATTTTCCCGCTTGTTAAATCTCTTGGGAATTGGATCAAACGAAATAAGCATTAATTTTCTATGGGCGTTAAAGTGAACAGTTCATCTGTTAACCTGTTCTACATTGTTTGCAGAAGATTTAGATGTTGGCAGGTATCTCCATCTTTCTTACTCCAGCAAACAAAGCATGATTTATTGACTGGTATCGCGTGACGCAATTGATGAGCTCTAGGGTATTGAAGGAATGGATGGATGTATGATGAGATCAGAAGAAGTCAGATAGGTTCTTAGATGAGATGGATGGATAAAAAAAAAAAGAATATTTCCTGATCTTGAGATATAATTTATAAATAGAAAAGTCAAAGCATAGAGAAAAGAAACATTATTTTAAATCATTCAAGTAAGAATACAGTATTTTCTGATGAATCGAAATGAATTTTCGTGAAATAACTTCATGAATGTCTAATGTTAAAATGCTATAATGTTTTCTGATGAATCTAAATGAATTTATATGAACGAATGTTAAGAATGTTTAGTTTTATAAGGTTTAATGTTTATAATTGTTAGAATGCTTTCTGATGAAACTAAATGAATTTTCATTTATAAGATTATTTCGTTAAAATAATATAATTTAATTGATAATTGTAAGAGAAACAAAAAACCCTCACATATATATGCTTAATTTATTTTATTATTGTTATTTATTATTGTTAAATATTTTATTATTGTTTTGAATAGTAGATGTTATATGATATGCGTTATTGTGTATTTAAGTGATATTTATTTATTACCATTCAAATTATAATAAGGGGATTTCAAACTAAATCCTAAAAATTTATGATAACCTAGGCAAGTTTGAAGGTGATATAAAGAAACTAAAGAAACTATTCAAGACAGCACTCTTTGTTAAAGTATGATAGAAGACTTTAACATAAATATTAAATAAAATATCGTGAAAATACTGAATTCGTATGATTTGAATCATACAAATTATCAAAAAATGTAATCACACAACCTTTAAGTTTTAACTCTACTGAATGTCACTTTTCTTCCCAGAGAATTTTATGATGTATGAAATTTAAATCATAATAGCATAATTATGACAACTAGGTCATGGTATCACTTTTCGTATTAAATTTCTTTTTTCATTTTTTTCCACACAAGGTTGTTTTCAATGTTAAAACTGTCATAACTCATAAGATATTATAACAGACTGCAGGAATAACTCATAACCGACATTTTTCTTTTTTTTTTATCATGAAAGCGATTAATAAAAAGTTCATTGCTTACCTTAGTTCTTTTTTATTTTATTATTGTTTTGAAAAAAATAAAACAAAATCTACTTCCAAAAGCCATTTATAATGTACGAAATTACATTTTACGGCGGAGCAAAGCTCCACAAATCGCTTATTTTTATTAACTGAATCTTCTACCGCACTTCTTGAAGATTTATTTTCTTTTTGATTTCAAAGATTTATCAACAAGCCTCTCACAAAATCAACGAAGTATTCCCACCTATCTCTGCAATGGAAGACGAGCATAGTAAAGGAAAAAACAACAGCAAGTTTATATTGCATGCATTCCTGTCTCTTTGTACCTTAATGAGAAATTGCTCTTACACACACAGAGAGAGAGAATGAATTTCGTTAGATATTGATGTTGATAGGCAACGTGATCGCCAACGTTCATGGAATTGCTGATGCAGTTTTACGATGATGTTATATTTGGTGAGAATGCTTCATAAAGTAAGAAATAAATGGAAGATTTATTTATTGTTCAATAATGTTAAATTTAATACGTTACGCTTTGATAGTAATCATTATTTTTAAAAAAAGATACGTAAAAAAAAAAAATTTACATTCCAAGGAGTAGGATCCACCTTTTTAATAATGTTTGTATCAAAAGCATTATTTCACCGATTGAAAATAAAAAAGGAATTTTTCTCTATCTTTAGTTGTATGACTTAAAATTTTTTGTAGTCGATTTTTGAAATTGGAGCTCAGAATATGAATTACGTTGGTTATTAAAATATAGTAATTTAGTAATATATAATTTTAAAGATTACTTTAATTATGTTTCGGAATATGTGTCAAAATACTTCCGAAGTGGACTAGACGGTGTAGATTAATATATGTCCCTAAATATGACACCTTTCCATATACATAACTTGCCATAAGAAAATATTATGTCATAAACAATTAATTTTCCGTCTTTACAAATTAATTCACAGGAAAATATATTAAAATAATCTCCAAAAACAACAGCAGCGAATGCCGTAAGTAAGACGAAATGACTAATGGATATACTTTAAAGATTAGATTAAAACCGAAAGAACATAAACCACTCACGAAATAATTATTCACCTTAAATTTTCCCGCTTGTCCAATCCCATGGATAATGGATTAAACGAAATAAACGTTAAATTTCTATGGGCGTTAAAGTGAACAGTTCATCTGTTAACCTGTTCTACATTGTTTGCAGAAGATTTAGATGTTGGCAGGTATCTCCATCTTTCTTACTCCAGCAAACAAAGCATGATTTATTGACTGGTGTCACGTGACGCAATGGATGAGCTCTATGTGTGTCGAAGAATGGATGGATGTATTGCGTGAGATCAGAAGAAGTCAGATAGGTTCTCAGATGAGATGGACGAATGAAAAAAGAATATTTCCTGATCTGGAGATATAATTTATAAACAGAAAAGTCAAAGTATAGAGAAAAGAAACATTATTTTAAGTCATTCACGTAAGAATACAATATTTTCTGATGAATCGAAATGAATATTCGTGAAATAACTTCATTACTGTCTAATGTTAAATGCTATAATGTTTTCTGATGAATCTAAATGAATTTTTATGAAATAATGCTATGACAGTTTAGTGTTATAATATTTAATGTTTATAATGTTATAATGCTTTCTGATGAATCTAAATGAATTTTCATTTATAAGATTATATCGTTAAAATAATATAATTTAATTGATAATTGTAAGAGACACAAAAAACCCCCCACATATATATGCTTAATTTATTTCATTATTGTTATTTCTTATTGTTAAATATTTTATTATTGTTTTGAATTGTAGAGGTTATATGATATGCGTTATTGTGTATTTAAGTGATATTTATTTATTACCATTCAAATTATAATAAAGTGATTTCAAACTAAATACTCAAAATTTATAATAACCTAGGCAAGTTTGAAGGTCACATAAAGAAACTAAAGTAACTATTCAAGACAACACTCTTTGTGAAAGTAAGATAGAAGACTTTAACATAAATATTAAATAAAATATCGTGAAAACACTGAATTAGTATGATTTGAATCATACAAATTTTCAAAAATGTAATCACACAACCTTTAAGTTTTAACTCTACTGAATGTCACTTTTCTTCCCAGAGAATTTTATGATGTATGAAATTTAAATCATAACGGCATAATTATGAAAACAAGGTTATGGGATCCCTTTTCGTATTAAATTTCTTTTACATTTTTTTTCCACACAAGGTTGTTTTCAATGTTAAAACTGTCATAACTCAGAAGATATTATAACAGACTGCAGGAATAACTCATAACCAACATTTTTCTTTTTTTTTTATCATGAAAGCGATTAAGAAACAGTTCATTGCTTACCTTAGCTCTTTTTATTTTATTATTGTTTTGAAAAAATAAAACAAAATCTACTTCCAAAAGCCATTTATAATGTACGAAATTTTTACGGCGGAGCTAAGCTCCACAAATCAAGCTTATTTTTATTAACTGAATTTCTCTACTGCCCCTTCTTGAAGATTTATTTTCTTTTGATTTCAAAGATTTATCAACAAGCCTCACAAATCAACGAAGTATTCCCCTCCTATCTCTGCAATGGAAGACGAGCATAGTAAAGGAAAACAACAGCAAGTTTATATTGCATACATTCTTGTCTCTTTGTAGCTTAATGAGAAATTGCTCTTACACGGGAGAGTGAGAGAGTGAGAGAGAATGAATTTCGTTAGATATTGATGTTGATAGGCAACGTGATCGCCAACGTTCATGGAATTGTTGATGCAGTTTTACGATGATGTTAGATTTGGCGAGAATGCGGAATAGAATAAGAAATAAACGGAAGATTTATTTATTGTTCAATAATGTTAAATTTAATACGTTACGCTTTGATCGTAATCATTATTTTTAAAAAAAAAAAGAGATACATAAAGAAAAAATTCACATTCCAAGGGAGTAGGATCCATCTTTTTAATAATGTTTGTATCAAAAGCTTTATTTCAGGGATTGAAAATAAAATTTTTTTTTTTCTCTATATTTAGTTGTATGACTTAAAATTTTTATAGCCGATTTTTTGAAATTGGAGCTCTGGCTATGAATTACGTTGGTTATTAAAATATAGTAATATAGTAATATATAATTTCCAAGCTTACTTTAATTATGTTTCATCATAATATGTGTCAAAAAAGTTTACGAAGTGAACTTTCCATAAACATAGCTTGTCGTAAGAAAATATTGTGTCATAAACAATCCATTTTCCTTCTTTTATAAGTATGTTCAGCGGAAAATATATTAAAATAATCTCCAAAAAATAACAACAGCGAATATCTTAAGTAAGACAAAATAACTAATGGACACACTTTTTAAAGTTATTTCAAAAGATTATGTTAAAACCGTAAGAACTTAAACCACTCACAGAAATAATTATTCACCTTCAATTTTCCCTTCTTGTTAAATCCCATGGATATTGGATTAAACGAAATAAACGTTAATTTTCTACTGACGTTAAACTGAACAGTTCATCTGTTAACCTGTTCACCATTGTTTAGCGGAGAATTTGGATGTCAGCAGGTATCTCCATCGAACGAACGAAGCATGGTTTATTGACTGGTATCACGTGACGCAATGGATGAACTCTGTGTGTATTGAAGAATGGATGATGTATTGCGTGAGATCTGAAAGAAGGCAGATAGGTTCTTAGATGAGATGGATGGATAAAAAAAGAATATTTTCCGATCTTGAAATATAATTTATAAATAGAAAGTCAAAGCATAGAGAAAAGAAACATTATTTTAAGTCATCCAAGTAAGAATACAATATTTTCTGATGAATCTAAATGAATATTCATGAACTAATGTTATGAATGTTTAATGTTATAATGTTTAATTTTATAATGCTATAATGCTTTCTGATGAATCTAAATTAATTTTCATGAAATAATCTTATAAAATAGTGTTATTTACATTAAATGTTTATATTGCTATAATGTTTTCTGATGAAAGTAAATAAATTTTTATTCGTAACATTATTTTATTAAAATTGGGGCCAGTGTTATTCGCGTCCGTAGCATATCTTTAAAAGCTACACGTGTCACCTGGGTAGTGTTAAATGAGTAACAGTGGTGCAGTCTTTGACTATGACATAAAGAGCAGCTTCTGTATTGCCAGCTGCATTAAAAGAAACAGCAACATTTCATTAAAATAATATAATATAATTGGTAATTATAAGATATAAAAATCCTTCACGTCTAAATTATTATATTGTTGTTGATTATTTATTATTGTTTTGAATTGTAGATGCTGTTTGATATGATTTACTGTGTATTTAAGTGTTATTTGTTTATTTATTACTATTTAGAGAAACCGATATAATAAAGTGATTTCAAAATTAATCTTAAAATTCTTATGATAACCAAAGTCAAATGTGAAATTAATATAAAGAAACTCTATTCAATACAGCATTCTTTATTAAAGTAAAAAATATGATTTTAAGATAAATATTAAATAAAACTTCATGAAATCATTGAATTTGTATGATTCAATGCAATATAATCACACAACGTTTAAGTTTATTGAATGTCACTTTTCTTCCCTGAGAACTTTATGATGTGTGAAATTTAAATCATAATAGCATAATTAGGGAAAACTAGGCCATGGGATCTGTTTTCGTATTAAATTTTTTTTGTATTTTTTTCCCACAAGTTTGTTTTCAATGTTAAAACTCAGAAGTTATTAAAACCGATTGCACAAATAACTCATAACAGACATTATTCTTTTTATCATGGAAGCGATTAACAAAAAGTTCATTGTTTACCTTGGTTTCTTTTGTTTTATTATTGTTTTGAAAAAAAGTAAATAATATCTACTTCCGAAAACCATTTATAATGTACGGAATTAAATTTTACGACGGAGCAAAAAAGCTCCACAAATCAAACTTATATTTATTAACTGAATCTTCTCTACCGCACTTCTTGCAGATTTATTTTCTTTTGATTTAAAAGGTTTATCAACAAGCCTCACAAATCAACGAAGTATTGCTTCCTATCTCTGCAAGACGAGCATAGTAAAAGAAGAAACAGCAGCAAGTTTATATTGCATGCATTCTTCTCTCTTTGTACCTTAATGAGAATTTGCCTTTACACAGAGAGAGAAAGAATTTCGTTAGATATTGATGTTGATAGGCAACGTGATCGCCAACGTTCATGGAATTGTTTATTCAGCATTCTCGCCAACATCTAACATTATCGTGAAACTGCATCAACAATTCCATGAACGTTGGCGATCACGTTGCCTATCAACATCAATATCTAACGAAATTAATAAGAAATAAATGGAAAACTTATTTGTTGTTCAATAATGTTAAATTTAATATTACACTTTTGATTATAATAATTATTTTTTTAAAAAAGAAACATTAAAAATATTCACATTTCAAAAGTAAAAGATCTCATGGCCAAATTAAGAGATTAAAAATAAAAAGTTTTTTTTCTATATTTAGTTTTATGATTTAAAATTTCTGTGGTCAATATTTGAAATTGGGCTTTGACTATGAATTACGTTGGTTACTAAAATATAGTAATATTTTTTTCTTTCTAATGCAGCTGGCAAACACTTAGACAGCTTGGTCTTGGATGCCTTAAGGCTAGCGCTGCACAGACATTACTCACTTTGCATTACCCAGGGGGAGCGTGTAACTTCAAGATAAGCCACGGACGCGGAGTAACAATGCCCCCTCAACGCTCTACGATCCTATTAGACCGGGACCTACGGTTTAAAGTAGATTCCGAACCACTACAAACATCTATGGCACCGCCGGGACTCGAACCCGAAACTTTTGGTACCGAGCGCCACAACGCTAGCCACTCGATGATTCAGGCCCAAATATAGTAATATAGAAATATATAATTTCAAAGCTTTCTTTAATTATGTGTTCGGAATATGTGTCAGACTGCATAGATTAATTTATGTCCCTAAATATGACACATTTCCATAAACTTGTCATAAGAAAATTTGTCATAAACAATTAATTTTCCTTCTTTATAACTTTGTTCAGAGCGAAATGTATTAAAATAATCTTCAAAATAACAGCAGCGAATATCTTAAGTAAGACGAAATGACTAATGGATATACTTTAAAGTTATCTCTAAAAATTATGTAAAAACTGTAAGTACATGAACCACGCACAAAATAATTATTCAATTCAAATTTTCCCCCTTGTCAAATCCCATGGATATCGGATTAAACGAAATAAGCATTAATTTCTACCGGCGTTCAACTGAACAGTTCATCTGTTAACCTGTTCAACATTGTTTGAGGAGGATTTTTATGTTGGCAGGTATCTCCATCCTTTTACTCCAGCAAACAAAGCGTGATTTATTGAGTTGTGTCACGTGACGCAATTATGGATGGATGTATTGAAGAATGGATGGATGTATTGCGTGAGATCAGAAGAAGCCAGATAAGTTCTGAAATGAGTTGGATGGATAAAAAAAAAAAGAATATTTACTGATCTTGAGATATAAATTATAAATAGAAAAGTTAAAAGCATAGAGAAAAGAAACTTTATTTTTAAGTCATTCAAGTAAGAATATAATGTTTTCTGATGAATCTAAATGAATCTTTATAAACTAATGTTATGAATATATAATGATATAATGCTTAATGTTTATAATGTTATAATGGTTTTCAGATGAATCCAAATGAATTTTCATGAAAAACTGTTATGAATGATTAGTGTTATGAAGTCTAATGCTTATAATGTTTTCTGATGAATCTAAATGAATTTTCATTCGTAACATTTTTCATTAAATAATATAATATAGTTGGTAATAATTGTAAGAGACAAAAAATTAAAACTTTTGATTAAATTATTATATTATTGCTATTTATTATTGAAAATTATTTTATTATTGTTTTGAATTGTAGTTGTTATTTGATATGCTTTGTTGTGTATTTAAGAGAAATTTATTTATTACCATTTGAGGAAATACAATAAAGTGATTTCAAACTCAGTTCTTAAAATTTTTATGATAGCTAAGAGAAGTTACAGAAATTAATAATGCAATTAATTAATACAGAAATTAAAGAGCTCTGTTCAATACATCAAACTTTATTATAGTAAGATATATGAATTTAACATAAATATTAAATAAAACTTCATGAAATCATTGAATTTGTATGATTCAATGCAACATAATCACACAACCCTTAAGTTTTAACTCTACTGAGTGTCACTTTTCTTCCCAGAGAATTTTAAGATGTATGAAATTTAAATCAAAAATAGCATAATTATGACAACTAGGTCATGGGATCACTTTTCGTATTAATTTTTTTCAGTATTTTTTTCCCACAAGGTTGTTTTCAATGTTGAAACTGTCATAACTCAGACTGCACAAATAACTCATAAGAGATATTTTTCTTTTTATCATGCGATTAACAAAAGTTCATTGTTTACCTTAGTTTCTTTTATTTTATTATCGTTTTCGAGAAAAGACGTAAATAAAATCTAATTCCGAAAACCATTTTATAATGTACAAAAAGTATTAATTTAGTATTAGTTTAGTTAAGTATAAGTTTTAGTAAAGTATTAGTTTAGTTAATAAAAAGTAATTTTTATTAACTAAACCTTCTACTGCCCTTCTTGAAGATTTATTTTCTTTTGATTGAAAAAGATTTATCAACAAGCCTCACAAATCAACGAAGTATTCCTTCCTATCTCTGTAATGTAAGAACGAGCATAGTAAAGGAGAAAAGCGCAAAGCAAGTTGATATTGCATGCATTCTTTCTCTTTGTACCTTAAATGAGAATTTGCTCTTACGCAGAGAGAGAGAGAGAATGAATTTCATTAGATATTGATGTTGATAGACAACGTAATCGCCAACGTTCATGGAGTTTTTACAATGATGTTAGATTTGTGAGAATGCGGAATAAAGTAAGAAATAAATGGAAGATTTATTTGTTGTTCAATAATGTTAAATTTAATGCGAACGCTTTGGTAGAATTCATTATTTTTTAAAAAAAAGAGACATTAAGAAAAATTCACATTCCGAGGAGTATGATTTATCTTTCTTAATAATGTTTGTATCAAAAGAATTATTTCAGATATTGAAAATAAAAAGGTTTTTTTCTATATTTAGTAGTATGATTTAAAATTTTATAGTTGAATTCTAAAATTGGAGTTTTGACTTGAGACTCGTTAGTTATTAAAATATGAGGATAAAACCAAATTTTTGTTTTACTTTTCAATTTTTTATTTTAGTTACGTTATAAATTAGACCTTGGAAAAAAATAAAAGATTTTGTTCAAAAATTTAATATGTTAAAAGAAAAAATTCCATTTCTATACAACATAACAGCCATTTGCAACCATTTAGTAAATCAACATGGCAGCTTACAACACTAGGGGAAAGAATCATGATGTTGGCACTTTTCACTTAAATATTTTCAAAGTACAATGAAGACAATTTTCGGCATGTATATTGCCATTCTATTAATCAGCCAGTATTAGTAGTCGCTTATAGATTTTCCAACCGGGGTTCTTCAACACAAGAGACGACCGCAATTTTTTTTTTTTTTTTTTTTTTTTGCAGGAAGGCAATGACCTTTATTCCAGAAATCTACATAAATTCCCTTTTAAAGTGGCAATTTATGCATTTGTGAGTCTTAAAAATTCAGTTTATCAAGTCATTGCATACTATTTAATTACAGTTCTTTGTAATTATTTTTATTTCGCTTTAAAACGTAAAAAGCATTTTTTTCAGACCGTCGAAACTTCAAAAAGAAATTTTAAGTGAAATATTAGAAAGATATTTTAATTAAAAATTTTTATAAATTTATTACGATGTGGATCTCTGAGACCGCACTTCCCCCTAATACGTCCTTTTTCACCTGCCTTGTTACTGGTTTTAAAAAAATATATATGTTGATATATTTCATATAACATATCTATGGTAATATATCATTTCAAAAGCTTACTTGAGATAACATAATTATGTTTCGTAACATGTGTTAAAATGTTTACAGCAGGAACTAGACGATATAGGGTAATTTATGTCCCTAAATATGACACCATTCCATAAACATAACTTGTCATAAAGAAAATTTTGTGTCATAAGCAATTAATTTTCCTTCTTTACAACGTTGTTCAGCGGAAATGTATTATCTCCAAAATAACAACAGCGAATACCTTAAGTAAGACGAAAATGACTAATGGATTTACTTTAAAAGCTATCTCTAAATATTATGTTAAAACTGTAAGAATATAAACCACTCGCGAAATAATTATTCACCTGAAATTTTCCCGCTTGTTAAATCCATGGATATTGGATTAAACGAAATAAGCGTTAATTTTCTACCTTCGTAAACTGAACAGTTCATCTGTTAACCTGTTCTACATTGTTTGGGGAGGATTCCGATGTTGGCAGGTTTCTCCATCCTTCCTACTCCAGCAAACAAAGCATGATTTATTGACTGGTGTCACGTGACGCAATGGATGAGCTCATGTGTGTCGAAGAATGGATGGATGTATTGCGTGAGATCGTGAAGAAGTCAGATAGGTTTCTCAGATGAGATGGACGAATGAAAAAAGAATATTTCCTGATCTTGAGATATAATTTATAAATAGAAAAGTCAAGCACAGAGAAAAGAAAACATTATTTCAAGTCATTCAAGTAAGAATACAATATTTTCTGATGAATCGAAATGAATTTTCGTGAAACAATCTTCATGAATGTCTAATGTTAAATGCTATAATGTTTTCTGATGAATCTAAATGAATTTTTATGAAACAATGCTATGAAAGTTTAGTGTTATAATATTTAATGTTTATAATGTTATAATACTTTCTGATGAATCTAAATGAATTTATATGAACTAATGCTTTGAATGTTTAGTGTTATAAGGTTTAATGTTTTATAATGTTAAAATGCTTTCTGATGAAACTAAATGAATTTTCATTTATAAGATTATTTCGTTAAAATAATTTAATTTAATTGATAATTGTAAAAGACACAAAAATACCCTCATCTATATGCTTAATTTATTTTATTATTGTTATTTATTATTGCTAAATATTTTATTATTGTTTTGAATTTTAGAGGTTATATGATATGCGTTATTGTGTATTTAAGTGATATTTATTTGTTACCATTCAAATTACAATAAAGTGATTTCAAACTAAATCCTCAAAATTTATGATAACCTAGGCAAGTTTGAAGGTGATATAAAAGAAACTAAAGAAAATATTCAAGGCAGTACTTTTAGTTAGAAGTAAGATAAAAGACTCTTGGAAAACAAATATTAACAAAACATCGTGAAAACACACTGACCTGTATGAATTTTGAACTACAAATTATCAGAAAATTTGATCACACAATCCCTTTTAAGTTTTAAACTCTACTGAATAAAGGTCATTTTCTTTCCCAGAGAATCTCCATGATGAAGGAATTTGAATCACAATAGCAAAACTATGACAACTAGGCTCATAGGTATCACTTTCGTGTAACTCTTTCAGCTCTTTTTTTCACATAAGGCTGTTTCTTAATGTTAAAACTGGCTATACTATAACAGATCAAAAGAAATATCCCCACAACGCAAACCGATATTTTTCTTTTTAATCATGTGCTTGATTAATAAAAAGTTCACGGTTTACCCTTTAGTTCTTTTTAGTATTCTTACTAATGCCTTGAAAGCAACAAAGTGTCCATCTCCAAAAGCTTCTTCCGTTTCCATAATGTAGAGATGAAATTAAGATTCTTACGGCGAAAACAAAACCTCAAGCAGCTAATCCAGTTTCCTATTTTATTAACTGAACTTTTCTTACAAAAATTTGAAGATTTATTTCTTGATTCAAAGACGATTACCGCTCCCTACAACAACGCATTCCTTCATCTCTGTAGTATCGAAGTATATGGCAGTAAAGCGAGTCAACAGCAGTTTATACTGGCATGTAATTTTCCCTTGTACTAATGAGAATTTGCCTCATTGTGAGAGTGAGTGAGAGAGAGAGAGAGAGAGAGAGAGAGGAGAGAATGAATTTCGTTCGATATTGATGTTGATAGGCGAATGACTCCGCCAACGTTCGATAAATCTGTTGATGCAGCCTTAAGATATGTGTTCGATCAAGGAGAATGCGGAATAAAAAGCAAGAAATGAAGACGATTAATCGTCCCACAAATGCTAAATGATAACATACGTGGATCGATCGGTAACTTCATTATTTCTTAGTAATGACACATTAAGAAAAATCTGGCATTCCAAGAATGAAGGGTGGACTTACATCTTTTCCATATAGTTTATATCGAAAGTTCTATTTCTGTAAATTGAAAATAAAGAATTTTTCTATATTTAGCTGTATGATTTTAAACCTTATGTCATATTTTTGAAATTGGAGCATTGACTTGGAGGGAACATGCTGGTTATTAAAACATGTGAAATAACAAAAACTTTTGTTTATATTGAATTCAAAGATATTTTAGTTGATGCTTATAATTTAGACCCCTGAAAATAAATGTTTTTTTCCAATTTTAATATATTAAAAATGAAAATCTACTATACAATATACGTAAACCATTTAATAACCTGAACATGCAGAAATGGTTACAATAATTAGAGGAAAGAATCTTACGCTAAACTTTCATAAAATATTTTCAAAGCACACGAGAAGGATGCAATTTTCTATAGCTGTATATTAAACCATCTCACAACTGGCCAGTATCTGAGTAGCTGTAGAGAGATTAGAACTGATTCTCAGAGTCACAAGAGGATTAATCGCAATTTTTTTTTTTTTTTTGTATAGTTGGTACTTGACCTTATTCCCAAACTATTAGAGGATTCCATTTAGCTGGCAATGCTAATGGCGGTCTTAAATATCAAGTCAATGTTGAGCTGCACTATTTTAATTAAAGGCACCCCGATAATTTTTTATCGCCTTTTAAAACGTAAAATATTTTTTTTCTTGGAATGGTTTATAATTTCAAAAGAACTTTATAAAGCAGATAGAAAGATATTTCATAATAAAAACTTTTTATAAA
>BPLR01006789.1:0-41567 GCA_021605095.1 Caerostris extrusa
GGTTACGTATTGCTGTCAATTCCTACTTTTTTTCACTTATATATTACAGAGTTATATATAACAATTTTCATTCATTTTTTTAGTTAGAAAATTCCTCTCTCACTAATTTATCACATGTTCATTTTCCATTTTGTTCCCCTCCTTGACTCAGCTAGAACCCAGAATGAAAAAAAGTTGGAATCTGAAAAGGAGCGGCCCATGCGTCAGTTATTCGATTTCAAACTTGCAAAACAGCTTCCTCATAAACAGTTCGTGGAAAATAGTAAATGATCGTTTTCTGCGTGACGTGATCGCCAAATGACGAATAAACACATGGATATAGAGAGTTTCAGTTTTATTTTGTACGCTTTCTGATTCTTCAGCGAATTCTTTTCGGGTGAATCAGCATAAGCTGCGATGAAAGTGGCTAAACAGTGGTTTTTGAAATAAAGTTATCTTTTTTTTTTTACTTTTCTTTTTGAAAGAAGGACATTTGCACATTTAGATAATAATAAGTGAATTAAAAAAATCAAATTTATATTCGTAGTTTTCATTTATTAATGAAAATAACAGCAATGGACAAGCAGAAATAAATAATCCCGCTGTCTTATATTTTCAAAAGAACAAATTTATTTGAATTTTTTTTTTTTTGGTGTTGATTTCATATAAAAAAATGAAATTCTAAGTAGAATTTCTATAAATTTGTTTTTCTAATTAACTTTCCTTAATCACTGTGACTTTCAATTGTATCTTTTCACTATTCCACAATTTAATTATCCTCGTAATTATACAGAAGTTCAAATTCGGGATTATTAGTGATATCGGTTTTTTTTTTTTATAAGAGAATATTTCTTTGATAAGAATATATACAAACCCGAACCCTTTGAAGGCTAATAGTGGGCACGGGTCGGCCGGGCCTGAATGGTCGAGTGGCTAGCGCTCTGACGCTCGGTACCACAGGTTTCGGGTTTGAGTCCCGGCGGTGCCATTGATATTTGTAGTGGTTTGGAATCCATTTTAAGCCGTAGTTCCCGGTCTCATATGACTGTAAGAGCGTCACGGAGCAAAAGTCAGACTTCTACTTACGGGTGCTCCATCACAACAGAAGCTGCGCTCTTTCTCCATCCATGAGTAGATCACCATGGATGTCCGTCCTGCACTGCAGGACATTGAGGATTAGTCACAAAACAAACAAATTGGTCGGTCATCAACATATATTCGCAAAACATTTTCAGTCATGTATATTAAAAAATCGTTAAACTGAAAATCATTTTACTTTAAGCAATTTTAAGTTTCGTTACTAGAAAAATCTAGCAAAAAAAAAAATTAAAAAAAAAAAAAAATAGAATGTCAAGAATTAAATTATTTATTTGCTTTTATTATAGTATAGTATTTTTTTTCATTTTATTGTAATTCTCTAATTGCTAACTAATGACAGACAATTTTCTAGGTTTTTTTTCTGTGTATGTTCGTTATGTGTGTATGTATAAAATATGTATTTATATATTATTATAGAGTATTTAAACGAAAATTATCCTGCTAATATTTCTCGCAAGTAAGTATGAAATTGAATTAAATTAAATTTGACTTATTTCCAAACAGTAAAAAATTTATGCAACTTTTTTTTTTGTTATGGATAAGTAATTGAATTTCAACAGAAAAAATTTAAATTTTTATAATTAACAAACTCAGCATTATCAGATTGTAATACTGAGAAAGGGCATTTAATTAAATAAAAAAAGGAAACGTGTTTTTTTTTTTTTTTTCATTTGGATTTACTTTATTATGTTAATCATTTGTGGAATAATCATTAAGGATTAGTGGAATAATGTGGAACAACCTATTTTCATTGTTAGTTATGTTGTAACGTTTGAATTTGTACTGAAACAAGAAATCATTTAAAAATGGACATAAATATTCAAAACACTGGAATAAAATAAAGGAATATTTTAAATGATTTTTCAAACACAGAAAAGCAAGGTTTTGAGATATAATTTTTACTAATAAAGAACTATTTTTTTTTATCTACTGAACATAAATTTCTGTCTAATATGACAATATTAAAAACAAAATACTTTGTGCAATTTCGTTTCCTTTAAAAGGTAATAAACAAATTATCTGATTTAAAGAAGAGGAAACAGTCCTTTATTTTATGATAAAATCAATGCATCTGCAGGGAATAAGTCTAAATAAAAGAATGCATTTCTGTGAAAAAATAAAAACAATACAGTCACTCACAACATTTTTCAAGTAGACATAATAGTGTATACATATTATTAAATAAAAAGTTATAAAACAAAACAATGAAAATTTGCTGACAACAACTTAGCTTTAACATATTTTTATATCTGTTTTAAATGTTTAGAAGAAATTAATTGCCTGACTCGTGACCCAGTGGCAACGTGGACAGCTGGTTCCATTGGTAATGTAGGTAATCCACTAGTAATAGTAGTAATGTAGATAGTCCACCTGGTAATGTAGTGTAATCCACTAGTAGTAGTAGTAATGTAGGTAGTCCACCTGGTAATGTAGTAATCCACTAGTAGTAGTAGTAGTAAGGTAGGTAGTCCACCTGGTAATGTAGTGTAATCCACTAGTATTAGTATTAAGGTAGGTAGTCCCCTGATAATGTAGTGTAATCCACTAGTAGTAGTAGTAATGTAGGTAGTCCACCTGATAATGTAGTGTAATCCACTAGTAGTAGTAGTAATGTAGATAGTCCACCTGGTAATGTAGTGTAATCCACTAGTAGTAGTAGTAGTAATGTAGGGGTAGTCCACCTGGTAATGTAGTGTAATCCACTAGTAGTAATGTAATGGTAATGTAATCCACTACCAGTAATGCAATCCACTGGTATTGGTTGCGCCAATGATGATGATACTCAAGGCAATATACTGTGAACTATTACCGTGATGGAATTTTTGTGTCTTTGTTGACTGAAATTTTCAATTGACAATGCTGAATTCTCGTTTTAAGTTGTAAATTTTTAAACAGAAAATTAATTCTGTACAATGATTATTTAAACAAGCTAGTCTTAGGCAGGCTTTTGGCGCTCGATGCCACCAGTTTCGGGGTTCGAGCCGGCGGTGCCATAAATGTTTGTAGTGATTCGTTTGTAGTGATTCCCGTAGGCCCATCATAGGGCTATTGTGTAAATGATGATGATGATGAAGATCATGAGTCTTTGACATGATCGTACTTTATTGTTTAAAAAAAAAGTATCCGATACCATATTGCTTCGTTAATTCGAATCCCTTTTTAAAATATTGTTACGAATACCTGTTTTTACGCTTTTATGCTTTTCAGGATATTTTTGATGTGATTTCTCTTTAATATGGTCCCTATCCCCTACACAAAATCAGGTTTGAGTGTACACAATTTTATGCACTTCGCAAATTTATGAATTTTACGCTAGTGTTAAAATGTAAACTGACAGTTATGATAAGCACTCAGTGAAAATACCAGAAGCGTTGCCTACGACAAGGTCAACAAATCAATAATTCCACATGAAAAAAATCCGGAAGCGGACGGCTCAATCGGTGCCGAAGTATAGAAAGTGTCGAATACCGAATTAAAGAGTTCTGACTAGATGTATGCTCTTGAGAAAATCTCCATGCAAAAATGATTACAATATTTTTAAAAAATTTATTTGCATAATATTTAGAATGAAATAAAAATTTAGTTGAAGAATAATTAAAAAAAATTAATAGAATTTAAAGATTTTTAATAAATATAGATTTAAAGAAAAAGATGAAATTTGTAAAAATATTATGTGCAGTTGCGCTACCTACAAATTCACATTTCTTTTATTTCCCATGTATATAGTTTTTAGCAATTTTTTTTGATTAAACCAATTTGAATTTAGTAGTATTATATAAAAAAAAAAGTATTAATATAAAATAATAAAAAAACAATTGTGCTAAAGTTTTCTTAACCAAAATGTTTTAGTTATTTGCTGTGCATTTAAAAGATCGTGCTATATTATTCAATTTATTAATTTATTTTAGATTTACTTTCAATTTATTAATTTGTATCAAGTGGGAGTTTTCGGGTTTATCTCATATTCAAAAATAGTATAATGTGGAACACCTTTGCGACCTGTAGACAGTGCTTTGAAATTATTAGAATAGGCTCACTTATTACATAAACATATTGATGCATACTAATTTTTTCATCCTCGACGGACGTGATGTTCCTGAAGAGGTTGGTTTCTCGGACGTTAGAGAATATCGTGACATTGTTCATCTGATTGTTGTAGATTTAGGCGAGTGTTGGTTTATACCTTACGATGTCCATGAGAACTGCCACCTGTCGTATCGTGATCAGGGTGTTAATAACAATCCACACATTGAAAACTTAACAAACACAATTTAACGTTAACAGCCATAGCCCTCGCAGCCATCCTTTTTCACTCTTGCCGACAGGCACGACACTAACACTAAGAGTTCTGCGCACGCAGGCGCATACACACACTTTTTTTCGTCGCTAGAGGTATCCACGCGTGTTTGGCGCGAAAGCATTGAATTATCTGACCATTGGTGAGTCACCGACGTATGAAGCGGAGATATATTTAAGGCATTTAAAATTGTACGAGGTGGAATCCTGCCTTTTAGTTTTGCCAGTTTGAACCCGTATCTTGGATGGTCTATTAAAGGTTGGTTAAAAACCAGCGTAAATATTTAAGAAGCATTGTAGATTTTCAAGATGGATCTATGGAAAATCCCTGGATTTTCTACAACCATTGACTTGGAACCCCTTGCAAATTCACCAGTAAGTCCCAGGTTTGATAAGGGTTTCATCATTCATCTAATTCCAAATGCTCCAGATATCTATTTCGGTATTTTTGGGCAATACATTTGCAATCATCAGAAATTCCGCTTTTGGTCTTTTAGATAACCCTCAGTAAGTTTCTGCAAGGCGTTTTATTTCTTAATATTGCTTTTTTATTCGTCAGTTCAAGATATATAAAGAGCTCAATAGTTTTCAAATCAACAGTCACTGACATATTGATGCATGCTAATTTTTTTCCCCCTCAATGGATGTGATGTCCCTGCCGAGATTGCTTTCTGGGACTTTAGGGGATATCGTGATGGCGTTCACTTGATTTTTATAGATTTAGGCTAATATTGCTTTACACTTTACGATGTCCAAGAGAACCGTCGCATGTCCCATCGTGATCATGGAATTATCTGGCTATTGGTGAGCCGAATCTTGTCATTTATCACAAACATATTTTTTATTTTTTATCATCATAAATATATGTATTTATCTGTGGACTGATTTATTTCATAATATATCATTCCAAGTTTTATTTGCAGCCACATTATATACATTTAGTTCCTGCAAAGAAAATTTACATGCGACTGTCTTTTCTACTGTTTTCCTCCTGTGACAGAAAATGAAGAAGCAGTAGGGTTCTTCAAAGAAAGGGAGAAAGAGGCTCTTATGAATGAAAGGAATCCCCCCTCGAATTCTGTAAACTATTCTTACACCTCCTTTCTTTTTAACAACATTTTGATAAATGACTTTTTACAATCATGCGTATTAATGAGAAAAACTTCCTCCTGTAGCTATACAACGATGTAACACAATAATAAATACCTTTACATTCCATTAGTTCACATTAATAAATACCTTTACAACCGAGTTGAAACTCAAAGCACCTCTTCAAGTCAAGTCAAGTCAAGACTGAGTTGCAAACAGCGCCATAATTTGAGAAAAGGAGTTTTTCACTTCCAGTTTGAAAGTGCCAAATGGAAAATAAGTACAAAAGTAAATCATGTGTACACACTTTCATAGAAGTATATATTTGTGAGTAAAATTTTCCTTGTTTGTTTATATTTTTTTTTTGTTGTTGTTAAATCGCAATTAAATAATTTAAGGGAAAAAAAAAAAAAAAAAAAACAACAGCCAATTTCTAAGCAAGTCAAGTCAAGCCAAGTAACTGGTGTGTGTTTAATTGTTTCATAAGTGTTAGCCATATAAATAAACCTTTAGTCTGTTATATTTTGTTAAATTTTTATCTACTCAAAAGCATAAATTTTCCAGTTAGTAATATGAAATCTATATTTGTGAAATTCAGATAAATATATTTATTTGTCTTTAGTTTTGATAAGTGTGAAATTAAATATCTTTAAGCATATGAAATTTTAAAAAATTATGATTTTATTTGTATTATAATTAATAACTGAAGAATACCATTCATTCGAATTTATTATTCCAAATATTTATTTTTAATTTCTTTTATTAAGATATTTAGAAGTGATAAAAGCCAATTTTATACTGATTTTTAAAGATACGTAAAAATATCTAATTTAGATAGATAAAAGGATTAATAAACTGCTATATAATTGTAATTAATGTCACAATTTATAAAAATAGAAAAACAAAAAATATTCTCTGAATATAAAAAAAAAAAAAAAAAAAAAAACTACGAGAAAAATGTATTATAAGATAGACTTGCTTGAATGCAATGTATTTTAATTTACGATGTACATGTAAAAACATAATTTTTCTGTAAAATTTTTCAATCAGATTTCTATTTATTTTATTTTAGCATACAATGTTTATATCTGTATGAATTATGGACTGTAAAACTTAACATATGGAATCATTAGTTTAAAGATAATTATGCTTAGTTTTCTGAGTAGCATATTTAAACATATCAAATTTGTTTTATACAATATTTATAGTTTAGTTTGCTTATTAGGGATTCTACATTTCATGCCCCCCTCCATCACTAAGTCTTTGTTTCCAATTAAATGTCACAAATTGGCAATATGCTAGAAGTAAATGTAATTTTGAAATCGCTTTTTTTCATAATTTTTTAAAAGTATAAGAAAATGGATCTTGTTTTTTCGAAAAGTAGCATTTTCTATCATTTAGACTAGTACAATATTTAAAAGTTTATTCTTTAAATATTTATTTTTATTAAAATGTGATTTAAATAAAAATCTGTGCATTTTTAAACATTATATTCCTTTTTTAAAACCTTTTCAGCATCGTTTCTTAATACTTTTTTAAATTTGAAAAAAGGAAAGTTTGATTTGGAAAGGAAATGTCAGCATATGATATAGTTACATTGTAAAATACATTTTATAAATGAAGTTTTAAACAACCTGACCTCTCTAAAAAAAATAATCATATGCTATAATTATAATTAAGTGATCTAACTACTTATCATAGTAATTATTTATAAATTTTTTAAATAATAAATGTGCCTTTGACAACAATGTGACCATAGTGAACATTTTTCTACCTAAACAAATCATTGACATTTTGTCTTAGGATTAATGGCAAAATACCAAAGTTTCATCTAAAGTCACAGTTTTGTTTGGAAAAGTATGATTATAATATTATATAAGTGCCTCATGGCAGTGGCTAGCGCTCTGGCTTTGGTACCACAGGTTTGGTTCAAGTCCCAGCAATGCCATGGATGCTTGTAGCAGTTTAGATTCCAATTTAAACCATAGGTCCTCATCGAATATGATCGTAGAGTGTTGTGGGGGTTGTGGTACTCGCATCTTAGTATATCTTTCAAGCAATACATACCTCTTGGGTAGTGCTAAATGAGTAACAGTGGTGCAGCCCTTGCTTATGGTATAAGATTAACTGTCTCTGTATTGCCAACTGCATTAGAACAAAAAAGTAGGATTATTATCTGTAATTTACAAAAAGTATTTTTTGTTCAGTTTTGATTCCATAGGTGCAGATATGGTTTAGATTGCAAGTGGTTTTCTTTGGCTAAACTGAAATTCTTTTAGACATGCCATAATAATAAATACTGTCAATTATCTTTTGCCAGGTTTTAAAAAAAAAAAATCTCTCCCAAATCTTAGTCATACTTTATATAACTAGTACTTTATAAACAATATAATATTAATTATTTTATATGTTTGTACATTACAATATTAACATGCAATATGTTAAAAACATTTTCTATTGAATAATACTTTCTATTTTTTTAATTATGAAAAACATTAAGTTATTTGCTTAGATATAAAAAAACTTGTAATAAAAACTTGTAAAATATGAATTTTGTGTGTATTTATTGTGAATATTTTTGTAAAATTTATTTTATATTTAGTTACTTAAAGTTAACATTTGCCTCTAAAAATGTTGGCCAAACACATGGATCCTTTAAGGGAGGAAAGAGAGGGGAATGTCCGAGAAGTTGGTCCACAGGCTGTATGGTCTTTGTCATCTTGCAAACCAGGCAAAGCTTTTATATTTTTAAATCTATAATTTATTTTTTATTTTAATTTTGTCAGTTTTCTAATTAAATATTATTTTATAATTTTTTATGAAGATTTTAATGAGTGTTCAATTTATTTCAAATTGATTTTTTTTGTATAGTTAAATCTTTTTATTGTTAATAATAAAATCACAAGCATGAAAACCTCATAATTTTGATATTAATTTTTTAAAAGCATAATTAACTTCAATGTTTTTGTAAATTATTTGTATCCTTTATTTATAAAAAAAATAATGGTTATCAATCATTAATCATATAGGAAAACTTGTATTATTAGAGTTCTGTAATGAATCAGGATCAATATGCTAATTTTTTCATAACTGATGTTAAAGTTTTGGAGATTTATATATTAACTACTAGATTGCTTGCTAGAAATCCTTTAATTTTCTAATAAGCTATCTAGTAACAGCAGTACAAAAACAAAATAACTTGACTTTATTGTTGTTTATAGCTATATGATATCTAGTATCTTCTTAACTGAAATATTTTTGTATGCTATACATTTTTAATTTAAAATTACTCTCTATGTTATGCTTACATATTTTTAAATAAATTATTATATTAAATAGGGTTTGGTGTTGATCAGTTACGTGATCAATGCTTAGAAACATATTGGCAATCAGATGGGCCACAACCTCATCTGGTAAATATTCAATTTAGACGAAAAACCATTATTAAAGAAGTTTATTTATATGCTGATTATAAACTGGATGAAAGTTATACTCCAAACAGGTTAGAAATTTTTTTATAATTTTCCATACTTTGTAATCTTAAACATAGGTATTAAAATTGACCTATTTTTCAAATAGAAGGAAATTCATTTCACTTGCTTATAAAGAAAATATGGAGGAATTTTTTTTATATTTTAAATGTTGTTAAATTATATTTTTGTTGTCACCATTATTTATTTCCCAAAAGTGTTTTTTTGCTTTCATTCCTGACAAAAGACTTCATTAGATCCAATTAATCTGAATGAGATTAAAATTTTCTATATTTATTTTTCAGCATTTATATTTTTAAATAATTTAGAATTATAAATCTTGAAAAATAAATATGGAAAAATATCAGGGATATTTTGGAATGAAATTTGATATTAGACCTTTTGATAAACAAGTTCAAGAAGTAAAATAGAAATTTACGCAACAAGAAACTAATTATGCATATTTCAATAAATGATTATCATTTTTTAGAAGTTTTTATTAAACTCACAAATCGTATTTGTCACATTGCAATCAATAATTTGAAATCAATTTTTAAACTACTTCACGAAATTCTTTGCAAAACTTCAGTTTAATAGTATGCTTAATTTATAGTTATAGGACTTTGAATTTTAACTATTTTTTTCTCACAGTATGGATCATTTTACATAATTTTCTGTTCTTTAAAAGAAAAAAAGTTTTCTGGTTTAATTTCAATTTCTGTTCGACTGGATGTTGTATAATGGTCCTGGTACAATGGTAGGTCAATTGGACCTGATGAAAATGTTATTCTGCAATGAAATTTGATATTTGAACTTTTTATTAACATACAAACAATACCTAAAGTAAAGAGAAATTAATACACACAAAAAAAAAAAAAAATATCTTTGCAAACAGTTAAATATAAATTAAGAATGTGATGTATGTCAGCTATCTTGCATTTTTATCCTGAGATAGTAGGTTTACTCATTTTTTTAAAAAGTGATTATAATCATATGAAGTTATCCTTTCGGTATTATTTCATAAGTTACCCTTTCCTTGTAGTTCACGAGAATGCAATAAATTTTTTTAAAACTGTTATCATGTGTTTGGAGATAGAGAGGAAAAAAGATTTTTGATAGTTAACTGAATTTAAAACTTGTGTCAATCTTCATCTTTATAGTTGTTTCTATTGAAAATTTGTATATCATTTGACAAATTAAGATGCATTAAATAATTGTTTATTATTACAAAAAATGTCCATGCTTTAATATTTATGATATATAATTGTACATGAATTTTGTAAAGAAAATTATTTAATCTCTTGTTTCCACTAAACTATATTTTCTTATTAATTCATGAAATTTTGTTTCAGAATTTCAATCAGAGCTGGCACACATTTCCATGACCTTCATGAAATAGAAGTTGTAGAGCTAAATGAACCAAGTGGTTGGGTTAGAATTCCATTAAAAGATGCTCTAGAGCAACCAATTAGAACTTATATAGTCCAAATTGCAATTTTGTCAAATCATCAAAATGGACGAGATACTCATTTAAGGCAAATAAGAGTACACACTCCTGTACAAAAGTACTGTTTTTCTGCCATAAAATTTCCAATGCTTAGAAGTGTTGAATGTGCTGCATATAGTACAATCAGATAGGTAAAATTCATATTAGTGACTGTAAGCTGATATTTCATTTTGTATATTTTAAAATGTGTGGAATTTTCAATTTTGTGAATCAATTTTTATACCTGCTGTAAAATAAAAGTGTTATCATGATACTGTATATTTCTCATAGCATAAAAAAAAAAAAAAAAAAAAAAAAATCAATAGAAAAACCAATTAACGAATTCATCTTTTCCATTCAACGAAACCAATGAATTCATTTTTTTATTTTAAAATACATTTTAAGGAATTAAATATTTCATTAAATCATGGCAATTTCTTTAAAAAATTAAATAAGTCACTTTTTTTTTATTGAAAATAATTTTTATAATTATAATTAAATCTTTTATTTTATTTAATTAATAAAGATATTTAATATGATTAAATATTTTTAACAGCAAATCTTTTCTAGAACTAATATCTCTTTTAAATAAATTTTTAAAAAAAAGAAGCCAAATCAAAATGTGCTTATTTAATTTTTGTCCTGTATATTGAATTCGGATTATTTAATTTTCTGCTGATAAAGAAAATGCAATTATTTACTATAGAAATTACAATAACATTTCATTTCTCTTAGTAGATATCCCAATAAATATATTCTATGTTACAATTCAAATTAATATGGTTTTACTTAATTTATCCACAGATTGTAAAATTAAGGGGCATTAAATTTAACTGCTAAAATAACCTTTAATTTATATTATCATTAACAGTTAACACTGTTAATGAAAGTAAAAATTTCCCATCTCTTTTTTTTTATTTAATGCTTACTTTTGAATTTCTCATTAATATAGAACCATTTTTGATAAAAATCTCAAATATTATGAATTAAAACAGATCTAAAGACCCTTTTTTGTGGTATAGATTCCAATAATAAATCATAAATTTGGTACAGCCCAACAGTGAATGACAGATGCACTGAACTATGCTCTTCTATTTCATTAGTGGGAATCAATTAGTTTTTCTAAATGAAGATCATAGCTTAACTTTTTGCTTATTTCAAGTTACATTGGCTCCATTTTCTATGGTGTTGATCTTCTACAATATATTTAAAATTGGGACATATTAGAAATTGATACTCTTGTTATAGAATGATTACTTTTAGCTTTGAATAGTTTCTTGCATTGATGATATCTCCCTTTTTGCTTTTTAATACAGAAAAGGCTAACCATTTTTTTTTTTGACAGGTGTTGTACTTTATAATCTTATTATTAAAACCAGCTTGTAAACAATTGTTCTGATCCACAAACACTACAAAATATTGTACATTGATATCATAGATTCATTGAATTGCCACTTCATGATTCCCAAGAAGAAATTAAGAACCAAAAGATAGCGTAATGAATGGTTTAGTTTGACTGTATGACAAAATATGTGAACTCGGCAAAAGGGCAATAACAGAAAGAAAGTTATGTTATTATTAAAGATATTTTAAGGTATATATTATAATTTAAAAAATAAATACTAAACGAAATTAAATGAAATGAAAGTTAATTTCTTTAAAAATTATTTTCAACAATACATGTTCAGAATGTATGAGTAGTAATTGTAGGCAACCGGAATAATATAGAACCAATTGTAGGAAGTGATATCACTGATAAGGCAATGCTCTTTAACTGTAAATGATGTTGGTGTCAATCGTTGACTGAACCGTTTTGGTAGAATTAAGAGCCCCTCCCTTTTTTGAAAACTTTTTTTTTACTGGTGGCAACATCATTGAACACTGGAATTTTGGAATAACATGACATTTTTTGAAATTTTGATGGGATTTAACATTGTTGTACTGTGAACATGATGAAGACAAAAATGATTTTTACTGATTGATTTCTTAATTTGATTTTTAAAAATTTATTCATTTTTTTACAGAATTTATTTTTGGTAAAGGAATTTATTTATTTTTTAATTAATTTTTTTCCTGAGGGTGTTAATTATTTTTCTTTACATACATTTTATTTTTTTAATTTTTAATTTTTTTAATTACATTTTTTTTTTTTTTTAATTCCTGTTGTGTTCCATTTTTCAAAATTTATTTCAGCAAATGATCTTTAAAACATTTAACACTATATTTTTGTGATTTTTTTAAACAATTTATATCTTTTTAAAATTTCATTATGTTTTGTTATCAAATTTATAATTTTATTAATTTTAATTTAAATTTATTAATTTTATTGTTTAAAATTTCTTTTTATTAATTAATTAATAATTATAGTGACGCTTTTTTGTACATGAAGAATTTTTTTTTTTAAAACCTCTGTTATTTCATTTTTGGCTGATAATATATTAGTTTAATTACTAAAAAATTTTGGAAAAGTAATGTTATTGTTTTTCATAGATTTATCATGTAAATATATTTAATAATTATAAGTTTTTGAAGAATACTAGAAACATATATCAGAATACAGGCAATCTAAAGAAAGTGTTAAGGATCTTTTATATATTATAGATTTAATATATATTTAAGTAATTATCTGCATTAAATATTTTAGTGCTTTATATTACAGAAACTTTTTTTATAATGTAAATGCTTTAAATTGAAGTAAAATACTAAGAAAATACAGAGAAAACACATATGCGATATTTTATTTCAATTCACATTGAATTATATGTTCAAAAACAAATTTAAGTTTAGTTTTTTTTTTTTTTTTTTTTTTTTTTTTAAAAATGTTTCTTTAATAATTTTTCTATTGATATTTCTTATCACTTTCTTTCTTTATATTTGATTCTATTTGTTAAATTGATTTTTAAACCATACAATTTCTTCTTGATACAAATTGTTTAGTATGCATTTTCAAATATTTAGAAATAATCACTAATTCAATTTATTAACTCCTAAATACCTCAATTTTTATTTTCAAATATTGTATACTTTTAATTGAATACTCGCCAACCATTTTCACTTACATTTTTATTTCTTTATTAATTTGTTATACACGTCTTGTACTTTTGGTCCGTAGACATTCTGTTTTATTTTTAATAATATTTACAAAATTCTTATTTACAATCTGTTGAAACATGCTTTCACTTGCTAATTTATCAATTTAAAATCTTTAGTATACTATTGATGGTTAATGATTATAGTTTAATGTATATTTTATTTTTGCAAAGACTTCTCTTTCAGCAAAACTTTTTTTTTTATCCATTTGTAGTGTAATTTTAGAAGAAAAAAAAGTAAGAATAAAATTGTGAAAAACATTAGTAAACTAAATAAATCTATAATAAACTTATTTTTAGTTTAGTAAAGGAATTATTTAACAAATTCTTTAGAAATTCTTTTAAAACTTTTTATATTTTGAAGAATAGTATTTAAAGTTATTTATTTTTCCATTTCTTTGAATAAAACCAAAACATTTTTACATAACTTTTTTACTTATTGAAATTTTTTTTCATTCAAAATCTTATTTTGTGTAAGATGTTTTTGCATACGATAAAGTTCTGTTTTTGATCTATGTACACACATAATTAAATACAAAAGACTAAGAAATATTTTTTTTTTTTAAAAATAATATAATAAATTTTTAACTATTATTTAAACTTTTTGATTAAATTATGTCCTATATTTTTTTATTAAAGATACTTTCAAAAAGTTGTAAATTTTTTTCTGTGGTTTCACTAAAATCTTATGTAAACAATCTTCAATATGTCATGTTAGAAAACATGAAATACTAAAAAAATATACTATCACTGTACAAATAGAGTATTTAGACAAGAACTGATGCATTATTCATATAAGAATATTCAGAATTGATATCTCTAAGCAAACATCATTTAGTGATATTAAAAACTACACTATATGATGCAAACCACATAAAATTATAACAACATTTTGTTTTCTGATAAAATGAACTCGCACAAAAAATGATTCAAATATTTTATTGCCCTCAATGAATACATCAAAGTGAAATCCAAAGGGAGTGAGTAAATCGGCGAATTCGATCTTTCTGAAAAAGTTTACTATTAATGATGTAACTTGAAGTTATATTCATTTCTTTCAAAGCTAAAAAAATTTTTTCGAGCATGTTGTAGATTGTTTTTGATTTCAATCTACTACTAATCTGACAATATTAGTTGAAGATAATCGTTTTACTTTATAAATGGTTTCTCCTTCGATATTCCAGGATAATATCGAAAACTTTTTTAAATGAAGTTAAAATATTGCTTGTTGTTTTTAAAGAGCAATTATTGAACAAGAGCAGCTTTTAAAATTTTTTTAATATAATCTTTTTTCCAAATCAGATTACACTTCTAAGTTTTCTTTTTTTCCCACTCACTTTTGTTGGGGATGATGTATTTTAACAAATTTTTGTAAAACTTGTAAATACTGATTTGTAGAAGTAAAGATAAATATTTAATTCGATAACAAAGAAAATCTTGTAATTATATTTTTAAGGCATTCTTTAATTTCATACAGTAGTAATTTTACACATACTACTACTATATAGTTGAAAAGTTATATACATAGGTGACAAGTTATATTGGATATAAATTTTTTTTTTTTTTTATCCTCGTATTTTTGCTTCAAACCATCAGAACACTCAGTATTTTTAATATCCGAAAGGCTTTTTCCATTTAGAATAGGTAACGTCAAATAGGTTGAAAGAAAGTCAACGGATGGCGAATTTAAATTCTGCATTAGATGATTGACTGCCATTTTAAGTTTCCAATCTTTACTGCTTTTCTGTTGAGCAGAAAGGAGGGCCTATTATTAAATTAAGAATTATTATTAAAATTATTAAATTACAAAATACCAAGTATTGGCAAAAATTTATTTATATTTAGTATTACAGCTTTCTTGTCAAGCAGGCTAATTAATGATAAATTATTTCTTTATATATACTTTATATTGTGATTTTTTTTATCATTCTAGATATAAAAATTTCAAAAAAGGTTTATTTATAAAATGATAATAATTGTATTGTTTTCATAATGTTGTGCTTACAGAAGAAAACAATTTTTATATTATCTTATATTTTTCACATTTTTATATTATATTATTGGGGTAGACAGCGATTTGTCAGTCTTTTAACTATCTATTGGGAAATTGTAGTGTAAAGACGCATACACTAAGGACCATGTAAAAAGACATTGCAACGACACAATTTCAATGGCGTACCCACAAATTAATTTTAGGGGCAGGGACAGCGAGATTTTTGCGAGAGGTACTTTTTCAGAGTCAGCAAAAGACTTTATTCTTTTCTGAGGAATTGGTATAGATGGAAAAAGTTTAATTTTTAGAAGATCTATAATAACATAACAACAGAATTATCTTGAAATATTTTTAGTTTTCGAGAAAAAAAAAATGTGAAGGTTGTAGATGTCCCCTTTGTACCCCTTCCCCCTTCGGTACTTCTACAAATTTAAACATGCAATACATTTATTTTGGTTAGTGCCTTTCACACCATTTTCTATTGTTAGAGAATCCTTCTTTCCTTACCAGAACAAGTAATATAAAAAAAATGTTTTTGAAGTCAATTCTACTTTTTTTTTCACTATTATATTGCAGAAAGTCCTTTATAAATAATTCATTCATTTTTTTAATTTTATTTGGCGCCATCTATTGGTAGATATATGCAACTTAAATCTAAAAAAACTAAAATCAATTAATGAAATTTAACTAATGAATTAATATTTGAAAAAACTGTATTAACATCCAGTGTCATCCACTACAAGTTAAAAAAATTATTTGAACTTGAGTGGATGAATAAAAAGTATTTTATGAACGATTGAAAATTTGTACAAGATACATATATAGGGAGAGTGTGAACTAATAGAAGGAATTGAAAAATAGTGAATTCTTGAGTCCTGTACTTTATATTTGGTATTCTTCAGATAATCTACATATTGACATAGAGAATCCTTCTCATAAATATAACCTACTCAATGCTCCTCTTAATACGATTAATCTTACACTCAACTTACAATACAATCTAAAGACAAATATTCATATACGTAATCTGCAGTAACGCCTCTATATATAAACTTCAGCAAACTTTATATAGCTATATAAAATTCCCAACATATTGTCGGTGTCTGTCAGGGCATACAGTGAATAAACAGGAATAAATAACTAAAAATTTACAATATTTATATATTTACAAATACAGTAATTAACACTGAAGTACTACACACACACACACAGTGGATAAAAAAGTATTGGCAATTGCCTATAAATGATCATATTTGCTAACAAAGTATGTTTACAAATTTTAATTTAACATAGCGACTACAGAAGGAGAAAAGACAAACAAATAAAACGAAATTTTCATTTAAATATTTTTAGTCAAAATCTACGAGAAAATCCAAAATTTAAATGATAAAAAAAGTATTGCCAAAATTATGAAATTGACAAAATTAAGAGCGAAAACAAAATCAGTATGTTTTAGTACTTTGTATGCATACCTTCTGCATCTATAACAGCTTGTAATCCACACTATCTGGAAGAAAGTGACGGGACACCCCGTCGAAAGTAGAAAAGTCGACAATACATCTGACACATGCCCAATAATAGGTATCACGTGTCAGCCATATCCTATAAATACTCTGTGGAATCGACTAGAGTTGTTTTTGTGAGCATTGCGGATTTGGGAGGTTTGATTTGTTCTGATGGATCGTGAAGAAGAAACCCGTGGTTTAAATGACTTAATTCAGCAGATGCAGGAATATAGTGCTACTTTTTCCCCATTTCTGCAAAAAGAACGTGCCTCGATGGAGAACAATTCTCCTCAGGATTGCACAATGCTGGCACTTGACCATGACGAACCCTTGGAGGCATCCACCTCTCAAGTAACTCCTGCTCCTGTCCTCTCGGATGCTGATATCTGCATGAAAATTACTGCTGCTACCCAACACCTCAATGAACGCCGGAAGCTACATGATCTCGCTAACCAAGCCATCACGCATCAGCAGATCCTGATGGACGCTGGACTCGTAAATGCGAAAACAATTAAGGCCTCAGCTGCTACACTGAAGAAAGCTGAAGAAGCTGTAACTGAAGCGGAGAGCAAGGTAAGTGGGCTTAGTCTCTGTCCAATTGTAAATTGTGCACGGCATAGTACCGCTAGAGTTAACTTAAAAAATAAAAAACCTAAGCGACCAGCTAGCTCCGCAACTAATGATGATGGTTTTACAATTCCTGCTAAAAAGCACACCTCGAAAGTCCATGCTCCTAAGGCAAATATCAACTCATTAGATACATCTAATAAGTATGCTAAACTTGATGTTGATGAGAACGCTGAAAACCTCGCGTGATTCAAGAACCAAAAATGCCACCTATCATGGTAAAATATTCAGATAGTTTGAAAGGACTGATTGCTGAGATCAGCAAAAATTCCACGATGAAGTAAGAATTAAACTGGCTGGTGAACACCTTAAAATCTTTCCCAATAATTCGGACAATCATAGGTTAATCACTAACTATTTAAAAAACTCCCAGACGGAGTACTATGTAATTACACCTAAGAATTTAAGACCGCTCAAAGCTGTCTTGAAAGGCCTACCGGTAAGCTACAATGTGGATGAAATCTCTACTGGATTGGCTGAACTTGGTCTACAGATCGATGAGGTCCGTCAACTAACCAATTTGAAAACCAGAGCTCTAATTCCAGTCTGGCAGTTAGTGTACAAAAAATCCGAAGTAAATTCGAAAATTTTTGAAGTAAATCGACTGCTCCACTTCTCAGTGCGAGTTGAAAAATTTAATCGGAAGCCTGGTGCTTCCCAGTGCTTTTCTTGTAATTTGTTTCACCATTCGGCAAAGAACTGCCATTATAAGAAGAGATGTCTCAAATGCGGGGGTGAACATTACCTCAAAGACTGTACCATAAAAGAACGGATTGAAAATACAAAGTGTATTAACTGCCACCAGATGGGGCACCTTGCGCTTGGCGAGGTTGCCCAAAATTCCCGAAGCCACGCCTTCCACGCAACGCGGAACTGCCTAAGAGCACTTTCGCCAGCCGAAAAGTCACGCCCGGTGTATCTTATGCAAGTTTCTTGCATGGACCGCCGCCAGGTACTCCGACAGTGATTTCTGAACCCCATAATATCTGGGCCAATATTGATCATGACACGGCTGCCAAAACAGTTTATGTATTGAAGGAAGTAGCCAACATCTTTAATATGCTAGGAGGTCTCGACAACTTCTACAGTCAGTTAAAAATGCAAATACTCCACTTGAAAAATTTCAAATAATTGCCAAATGTTTCAATTTAAGTATTTAATTGCTTCTGCATTTTAAATTATTTTATTTGTGCCATACTTTACCGTGCCTTTCTGTTTTTCTTTTTGTCTTCAATGTTTCTATTTATCTGCCGTTTCGACATGACCACTGCCCACTGCCTTCTATTTATTCAATGTTTTTCATCCAATGACTTTAACTACCAGATTAGGAGTCTAGAGGCTTTATATGGCCAAGGTACTCCATAACCAGAATGATGATGGTGAGTTGTTTTTTGTCAAGATGCCGCCACGGGAAGAGTTGTCTGAGTTCGAGAAAGGTGTGTTGGTTGGGTTGCATCTTGTCAAGGTGTCATTAGGGAGATATCCGTCTCCGTAACTGCTCAAAATCAACTGTAGCACGTGTTTTGTGTCGCTACAAGACTGAGGGACACTGTCAGAACAAACCCACAGACGACCTACAGTTCTCACCAGCAGGGATCGGCGGGTGCTCCGCAGGGGATTCGAAATAACCGTCAAACATCCATGGATAACATCGCTAATGAGTTTAGACAAGCCACAGGTGTGGCCGTTTCGACCAAGACTCTTCGTATCGAGGCCCATAAGTTAGGTTACATTGGACGTTCGGCGGCCCATAAGCCTTTGATTACGAAAACCAACAAGAAAGCGCGCCTTCGATGGGCCAAAGACCACCGTGCTTGGACTCTGGATGACTGGAAACGCGTCCTTTGGAGTGACGAGTCACGATTTACCCTTTTCAGTTCCGGTGGACGTGTTTGGGTATGGCGTTTACCAGGAGAACGCCTTTTGCCTGAGTGTGTCGTCCCAACTGTAAAGTTTGGTGGAGGAGGAGTGATGGTATGGTCCTGTTTCTCCTGGTATGGGGCTGGCCCACTGGTGAAGGTTGATGGTGCTGATGTATGCCGATAGATACTGTGATATTCTCGACAATCATGTCCTTCCTACCTTGTGGGCAACGTAGGGTATGGATGATTGCTGGTATCAAGACGACAAAGCAAGATGCCATGTTGCAAGGAGGACTCTTGATTGGTATGTGAACAACAACGTTAAACGCATGGAGTGGCCGGCGCAGAGCCCTGATCTTAACCCAATTGAACATCTCTGGGACGAATTGGACCGTCGGTTGAGGGCCTGCACCCCACTCCCCAAAAGCAAGCCTGAACTATGGAACTTCCTGTTAAACATTTGAAGGAAATTCCTCTTGCCACTATGGCTAATTTAGTGGAAAGCATGTCCAGAAGGGTTGCAGCTGTGATCGCAGCCAAAAAGGAGGCCCTGCCTCCTATTAATTTTAATAAATGTGGGTTTATGTCGTTATAGTGTGTGTCCGTCACTTTCTTCCACATAGTGTATTTCTCATAGAGGAAACTAAGGTATTTGTTGTACTGTTGGGAATTTTGTGCCACTCTTGCAAGAGTAAACGTTTGAGGTCGTCTTTACTTGAAATTTTATGTTTCTTGATTTCTAGATCCAGCAGGGGCCATAAATTTTCAATTGGATTGATGTCAGGTGATTGAGGTGGGGTTTTTTAATTGGCGAGGAGCATTGTAGAGTAGCCATTCACGGGTGAGATTCGCTGTATGCTTGGGGTCATTGTCTTGTTGAAAAACGAATGATGTTCCCAAGCCAAGATTTTGGGCACTGATTTTTAAGTTATGGCGCAAAATGTCAATGTATGTACGTGCTGTCATAATACCATCAATAAAATGCAGGTTGCCAATTCCATTAGCTGCCATACAGCCCCAAACTAAGACGCTGCCTCCACCATGTTTTAAAGTAGCAGTTAACTTTTGTTTTTCCAATTCAGTATTTGGCCTCCTTCACACATATCGTCGTCCATCACTGCCCGAAAATGTTAAACTTTGATTCGTCTGAAAAAATAACTGTCCAAAACTCTAAAGATAAATCAACGTGGGATTTTGCGAAATCTAACCTCTTTTCCTATTTATTTCCGAGATGAATGGTTTCTTTCTAGTTGCCCTTCCGTAATAATTTCTCTCGTGTAAAAACATTCCGTACAGTCTGTACACTGAAAGTCTTTTTAGAAGTGAAAGCAACACCTCTAGCTATCTGGGATGCACTATATTTTAGGGGTTTTCTTAGCCTTGTTAATAATGACACGTTCTTCTCTTGTAGAAAATATTCGAAGTCGTCCACTTCTAGTCTTATTTTCCGTTGATCCTGTTTCCTTGAACTTTTTACAACACTTCTGACAGCAAATAAACTTATATTGAACTGCAGTTCAATAGCACGATAAGTTAAACCTTCATTTCTGAGCCAAATAATCGTGTTTTTAACAGTAACGTCAACTCCTTCGATTTCGAAGTCATTTTACTGCAGTAATCGCAAAATAATGTATGGACACTTTTGGAGTAGTTTTGCAGACTTTATACCGGTAGAGTTTCATATCAGTCGAAACACGCGACTTCAATGTAACAAAATTTGCATAGCAGTTAAAACTTTGCCAATACTTTATTGACATGCAAATTTTCGTTTTTGAAAGAAAAAACGTAGAAAATGCAAATTAAAATAAATTTTTTACTATTTTTATATATCTAAGATGTCTTGTATTTAATTACGACAGCTAAAATTGCATAACAATTTATTTATTTGTCAATATGAATAAATTAAAGCAATTGCCAATACTTTTTACCCACTGTATATATATTCTTATTTATATACAGTGAGTGTGAAAAAGTATTCGTACAGTACGAAAATTGATTTAAAGAGATCCGTTCATACAAATTATAAACATAAATTCCATTTTAATTAATTATAAATATATAATAGAACATATTTTCTCTAGTTTCATGTGAAATTGAGACAAAAATAATTTTATACATGAATAAATATTTACAAAACTGAAACAATCCAACATCTTGTGGTGTAAAAAGTATTCGTACATCAGGCATATATTGGCCAATACAATCATAATATTTCATCTAGTACCTTGTAGGATATCATTTAGCTCGAATAACTGCCTTGAGTCTCTTTGGCATCGATTCCACCAATTTTGCTGTTATTGAGCTAGATATGGCGTCCCATTCTTGATTAAGAGCTGATTCCAAATCATTTTTATTAGAAATATATCTGGATCCAATATTTTTTATCAAGAACGTCTCATAAATTCTCGATGGGGTTGAAGTCCGGCGATTGAGGAGGGAATTTCATGAACTTTGGGATATTATATAGTATCCAGAGCCTTGTGTTTCAGGCTGTGTGCTTGGGGTCGTTATCATGCATCAAAACGTAATCACCATTCAAACCCATTTTGTTGCACTAGGTCCTAAATTATTTTTAAAATGTCAATATAAAGTTAATGATTCATAATGCCTTTAATAAAGACTAATTTGCCCACCCCAGAAGCACTCTTACAACCCCAAACAAGCAGACTTCCACCCCCATGTTTCACTGTTGGCACTAAATTCTTAGGATGCATTTCTGTATTGCGCTTTCTCCATACCATTCGTCTCCCGTCCGATCCAAATATGTTGTATTTACTTTCGTCTGTAAAGATAATCTTTTTCCAGAAATCTGGACTTCCATTAACGTATTGCTTGGCGAAAAACAATCGCAGCTTCCGATTCTTCTCACTAACAAAGAATTTTCGTCTCGCAACACGGCCATGGAAACCTTCATTTCTGCATGTATTTCGAACAGTACTTATTATGTGTTCTTTAGTTCTGATGTTAATGTAGGAGCACTTATTTTGGGATCCTTCTATCAGAAACCGTCTGTCAGATGATGTCAATAGACATGGTCGCCCAGTAGGAGAAGTGTTTTGAACCTTTCCAGTGGCAGCAAACTTTTTTTATGATTGACTGCACAGTTGAACGGGATCTACCGACCAGATCAGAAATCTTGTTGTACGATTTACCATTTTTACGGAGCTTTAAAATCGGTTCTCTTTCGGAAACACTTGTCTCTTTACTTTTATGACCCATTACAGAATTTCTAGTTTCTCACTACATTAAAATTTCCACTGAAGAACCTTTTAAGTAACTTACAAGATGACGTCAATTAACTGCATCATAATGACTAAACCAATCACAAAATAACTAAAAAAAATTGCATTTCTTTTAGTGTACGAATACTTTTTACACCACAAGATGTTGGATTGTTTCAGTTTTGTAAATATTTATTCATGTATAAAATTATTTTTTGTGCCAATTTCACATGAAACTAGTGAAAATATGTTCTATTATATATTTCTAATTAATTAAAATGGAATTTGTGTTTATAATTTTTATGAACGGATCTCTTTTAAATCAATTATCGTACTGTACGAATACTTTCTACACTCATTGTATATTTCTCAACGTTTATGTGTGAGACTATGTTTGATCTCAATTTGCATCCAAATTTCACCAAACTTGGCAGTAATGTTTCTAATACAAAACCTATATAAACTGAAAATGTCGCAGTTGGATCAATATAAGAAATGATACAATTAGTGTTTACTTCAAATTGACGAATGTTCATGGTTTTCGAATTTTTCAAGACCTTTGTTTTACCTTCTATGACCTTTGTTTTATTTGCAGAAGGGATTCATGGCACCAAAAATATCAAGAACCCTGATTTTGATTAAAAAAAAAACTTATTAAAGTTTTATATCAAAGAGATAATTTAATAAGTTTTATTTTCTGAAGCTGTGCCATGCAGGGTTATACGTGCTAGTAAAATAATAAATCCCAAAATTCAACAATATTACTTTTTCTCAATTCCTTCTCTAAAACATTTAAAATCATTTAAAATTTGAGATTATGGTACAACTCATAAATGTATATTACTAAAAGTAAAATAAAACTGATGTCATTAACATTGTAAAACAATACATTATTAAATAATTACATCAACACATTTAAAATATCGCATATCAAACAACGAATTACTTCAATAACTTACAATTACCTGCATTAACTATATATATAATTAATACATGGTATTTGATAAATACTTCATAAGCTGTGTGGGATATATATATGACGAAAATCAACCAAATCATTTTATGGATTTTAGTGTATTTTAAATTAGTTTAACAAGTGTTTTCATATTCAGGTTTATTTTGTAGCAACCACTTGTAAAAACAATTTTTCTAGTTTGCTAATATTCACTACTGAAAGAATGGGTTTACGTACATTTGTTAGATCTAAAAGGGCTTCTTCATTTTAATACAATATATAGCAGCCACCATAGTTACTTTATCTCGGAAAATGGAATTCGTTTTTAACAATCCTATAAAATTTATAAGGAATTATAAGGAATCTAATATTAGTCTATGACTGATATTTTCATAGTCAGAGAGCAGGATTTTTTGTGCGAAGGCGGAAAAAAAAAAAAAAAAAAACACTTTACATAAAAGATACGGGAAGAGGCCAGATAAAGACCAAAGCGGACAATTATGAAAAGTTCTTTTTAGATAAATTTGCAATAAATTATAAACATTAAATAAAATATTTTCCTAATGATTACAAATTAAACTAGTTTGCATTATTTTTATTATTATTATTATTTTTTTTATGAAAAAACTACATGGACAAACAACAGCCTGTAGGAGAAAAGAATTTTCTTACTACGAATACGCTGTTCGTTCGTAATACCACAGTGAGTGTGGTAGCAGGGGATCATACAATTTAAGAATGAAACTAGGTGTGAACTATGAATTGTGATGGAACTATGGGATGATAGGAGTACCATCTGCATTGCATTAACTGATTGTTGAGCTACTTTTCGATCATTTGTATAGTAGTAGAACACCGTTATATGAGTGACATTATCTGCTTCAATTGCTTGATGACGTCTGTTACTCTTGCAGTAAGCCTTCATTTCTATGTGTAAATTACTGTTTATCACGAAATTCGATACTTTTGTTTACAGAAAATGCCATGTATGGAAAATGCCATGTATATGAGTACAGAAAATATCATGTATATTGGCATTCGGCCAAGAGTTTTAAGAAAGCCTGGCTTTAACATGGGGGCCTGATGGCCGAGTGACTGTACTCTGGCTCGGTGCCATAGGTTTCGGATTTGAGTCACGGTGGTGCCATGGATGTTTGCAGGGGTTCAGAATCCACTTTCACCTGTAGGTTCGTGCCTAATATAGGCTGTTGGGCGTAGGACAAACAACCTTACCCCGTAAAAGGAAAAAAACATCTCTCGTCTCTTAATCTGTCAGTAGGCAGAATTCCTTGGACCACAATGGGGTTGTTGCGCCATTGATGTTGATGGCTTTATCATGGATAGCAAAGATGACTGTATATTCCCTAGATGCAATTTTGGAGAGCACCATTTTCTTGTGCGTATCTTAAAGCGTCATGGGAGAATGTATACGTTGATGTGAGACAGTTTTGTTTATCACAGGCAATAACGATCACTATTTTCAACAGCCATATCCTGAAGATTGTAGAGTAATAAATCACGTGATTCCTTTAGCTCACTGTAGTTACCATATTCCAAGACGACAGCGCTTATATAGTTAGTCACACTATATAACGCACTATAGCACTGTTAGTCGGTTTTTTAGACTTTTGTCAGTAAAGTAGGTACTGTTTCTTCTTTGTTCTGTCATTCGCTAGACGTATCACAAACTGAACACATAAGGAAGTACTGTAGCTTTTGATTTTCTATCACAGATAATGAGCTGTGATATAGACAGAAGCAGCCTAACTTGTTTCATACCAGAAACATCAAAGTTCTACTCGATTCGGCAATTAAGAGCTCTTTGTTAGCACAACTGAGTTTATTTTAATTATAATTCGGTTTGTTATATTAATCACTTGTTTGTCTTTGTTATATGTGTTAGACTTTCAATAAGAAGCCTGTTTTTAAAGTCTTTGTAAATTTGTTAGTTTTTATTTGAATGCTTCCTAAATTTTTCTCAATTTTTTAAAAATTTACTTTTCTTTTGTGCTGCCATCTTTCTTAAATTTCCATCTTTATTTATTTCTGTTTTCAAATTGTGTTATTCATTTGTGATATTTTGTAGCATAAGGTATATTTTGTAGCATTTTTACTAAGTAATTTTAGTAAAAAATAACTTATGTGTGGAATAAATTTATTTGTCTCTCACAGTTTTTCCATAGTTTTTCAATTTTCCGATGTATTTCTATAATAAAGAGATAAATACATGGAGTAACATATTTTTCCATCTAATAAAATTTAAGAACAATGATATTTATTTTTCAAATTAAATCGAGGGGATTAACACTTAAAAAATTTACTTACTTGAGTGACAATTGCAGACGTGTAGATATTTCCAAAAACTACCGTCATCTTTCTGAAGGGTTTTGAGTCTTTCTATTGTATTTTCAAAATCAGTTTGTGGAAAAGAGATATTTGAGATGTCTTGATTGTTGTGACGCAGACATGACAGTACCATATTAGTGGCAGCTTGCAATTTCTGTGAATGGGTAAAAACTGCCATAAAATCTTATCTTTATTGAAGGATATTTGACATTTGTAGTACCAATTTATTTCCTTCTTGTTCGCGCCAACGCGCAAGGATACCCCTAGCGGCGAAAAAGTGTGTGTGTACGCATGCGCCTGCGAGCGCATAAGTGTGAGTCTGATCAGTGTAACGCCAGAGTGGCAAGAGAGAACATCACGGCTGCGAGTGGCTGTGCCTGTGTCGCGTAAATAAAGTTTAAGTTTTAAACCTTTGGTTTTTTATTGTGATTATTTATTGTGTGTGTGAGATACGGTCCGCTTGTGAAAGAGAACATGTGTGAGTGCTGTTAGTGCTATTGACGAGAACATTTTGATCCTTATGAGCCGGAGAGTGGCTCAAACCTGTGGATAGTGTTGTGTCAAGTGAAAAGCTTTGTAAAAGAAGTAAGTGGAAACTTTTAAATCCATATATTTAATATTTTGTGCAAACATGTTTAAAGGTGCCAAAAAAGAAGATTTGCGGCTCATTGCCGCAGAAATAAATTTGATAGTATCTGAAAAATTAACAATTTCAGATTTATATGATGCAATTGAACAAATTGATGTGTTTAAAAATAGACCAGACATGGTTAAAGACATTGCCAGCACGATTATTGACAATCGTAAAAATGAGGAGCAACGGCAAATAGATCTGGAAAAATAAAATTAGAGCGAGTTAAAAATGAATTAGAACTCGCAAAAATTAAAAATGAAAGTAAATCAGAAGTGTGTGAAGGTGAAGCCAAACCAGATACTATTGATCAAGTAATAAAAAGTGTTAGAACTTTAACTGTCAGAATTCCCACTCGACCGGAAGGGTGGAGTTTTTCTTTAATTCTTTAGAACGCGCATTTAGTATTAAAGAAGTACCTGAGATATATAAAGCTGAGATTCTGTTAAATTTATTAGGAGAAAAAGCTTCTAATATAATAACTTATTTAAGTGATGAAGATATAAAAACTATGAGACAATTAAGTCAGTTGTGCCAGTGAGAGTATGAGCCTTCACCACAAGCATGTTTAAATAATTTTAGGAAAGCTGAGCGCTTAAATGAATCGTATGTGCAGTTTGCGTCGCGGTTAACTACTAATTTTGAATATTATTTAAAATTAAGAAAAGTGTCGGATTTTGAAACATTAAAAACAATTAATAGTTTCCGATAAGTTATTTCAAACGTTAGATAGAGAAATTGCATCTCACATAGGTATAAGACAAGCAGATAGTTGGTTCCCCCCAGTAAAATTAGCTGAAGAATGCGATATTTATGTTGCATCGCGTGGAAAGTCAATTTACGAAGGCACAAGTAACTTTAAAAAGTAAAACTAATTTTAGAAATTCTAAAATTGTGTCAAAAGTGTTTGTTTCGGGCTTAAAAGATTCAAATTGTATTTTATGTACTAAAAATCACCATATTTCTAATTGTCCTAATTATTTAAAAATGTCAGTGAATGAGAGAGTTGAGCTTGTAAAAACAAACCATATGTGTTTTAATTGTTTACAAATTAATTGTTCAGTGTCTAATTGCAAATCGAAAGTATCTTGTTTTTGTAAACGTAAACACCATAAAAGTTTACACTACCCGCGCAAAAGCGCAGAGAATCGCGATGAGTTGTCATCGGTTCCAATACCCCGTTTTCCCCACAGCTCAAGAGTTTATACCCGCCGGTGAAAGCACTTCTCCAAATAGTAATAAATTATTTGCAGCTACGAGCTTTATGTCAAGTGGATCCAAAACGGTTCTATTGAGCACAGCTAAATGTTATTTAGATAATAATTCAGGAAATTCATTAGAAGTAAGAGCGCTTTTAGATCAAGGTTCAATGGCCTGTTTTTATAACTAGAGAATGTGCTGATAGACTTAATTTAAAGAAAGAAAAAAACTAATCTAGTAGTATCGGGATTAAATGACGCGTCTTTAAATATTAAAAATCAAGTTACTGCTAAATTAAAAATAATTCAAATAGCTACGAAAGAGAGTTGAAATTTTTAGTTGTTCCTCGAATTACTAATGTAACTCCTAGTAAAATATTAAAAGTTAATATGTATGATTTAAGTAATATTGAGTTAGCGGATCCACAATTTAACATTCCAGGTAGAATTGATATTTTATTAGGCGCAGAGATTTTTATAGCCTTTTGAGATCAGGACAAATATATCCCCCTGAATCTGGCTTAGTTTTACAAAATTTGTGTTTCGGATATGTTGTTTCCGGGAGTGTTCCTTGTGATTTAAATGAGAATATTCATTGTGGATTAATTAGAGATAATTATGAGCAGTTAGATAAAACTGTTAAATCTTTCTGGGAAATAGAAAATATAGAAATGGACATTCCTCCTAATAATGAAACTCGGATATGTGAAGAGCATTACAAAATAATTTTTATAGAGATATAGAAGGGAAATATGTAGTTAAAATGCCCCTTAAAGAAGATCCTAAGTGTTTGGGAAAATCTAGAGATATTGCGCTAAAAAGGTTAGATTCCTTATGGAGGCGATTAGTAAAAGATCCTGACTATTTATTATTATATAAAGATTTTTTAAGTGAATATGAAGAAATGGGTCACATGAATCAAATTAAAGAAAGTGAAGAAACTGAGGGTACTTATTATATACCTCATTTAGGTGTATACCGTCCCGACAAATTAAAAACAAAACTTCGTGTCGTGTTTAACGTCTTCCCTTACAACAGAAGGAAATTCGCTTAATTCTTTACAATATAACGGAGGGGTAATACAAGACGACCTTTTTTCAATTATGGTTAGATTTCGTAAGCACATTTATTCGTTTTCGGCCGATATTAAAAAATGTATAGAACCATAAACATTTGCCCCAGTCAAAGAAAATTGCAGCGTATTTTGTGGAAAGACGGAATTAATGAGCCAGTTAAAGAATACGAACTCGCAACTGTCACATACGGAACAGTTAGTGCTCCTTTTAGCTATGCGCACACTTAAGCAATTAGCAATAGATGAGAAAGATAACTTTCCGGTATCGGCACCTATATTGGCAGAGGACTTTTATATGGACGATGTCCTTTCCGGCGCAAATACTGTAACGGAAGCTCTCAGACTTACTAAAGAGTTAACAGAAATTCTGAACAGAGGTGGAATGCAGTTACATCAGTGGTGCAGCAGTGGAAATTTTCTGACGGAGAGTGATGAGGCTGATTACTCCTTTTCTCCAGAGGAAATAAAAACATTAGGAATAATATGGCAACCTAACAAAGATTGTTTTTCCTTCAAAGTGAAAGTAGACTTTGGTAATTCATTTACAAAGCGTGCAGTGTTATCAACCGTAGCAAAGATTTTTGATCCTTTGGGTTTACTTGGCCCAATTGTGACAAAGGCAAAAATTTTCTTGCAAAAACTGTGGCTAATCAAACTGGACTGGAATGATAATTTGCCTAAAAAAGAACTTGAGGAATGGCAGGAATTTCTTATAGCTTTAACAACTATCAACAACATTAAAATTCCAAGATGCATATGTATCAGTGAAGGATATGCATCGAACTTCATGGCTTCTCAGATGCTAGTGAAGTCGCCTATGGAGCAGTAGTTTATTTAAAATCTTGCAGTGCTTCTGGGAAAGTGTTTGTGAAACTAATTGCAAGCAAATCTCGAGTTGCCCCGATCAAAACTATTTCAATTCCTCGATTGGAGCTCTCTGTGCTGCTATCCAAATTAGTGCACAAAGTGAAAACATCTCTAAAGATTGATGTGTCTCGAACCGTGTTTTGGACAGATTCAAAAAATTATAATGGCCTGATAATGAAAGAAACCGTGTTACTTTAAAAACATTTGTGTCTAATCGCGTATCAAAAATACAGCAATTTACAAATGTCAAAGACTGAATTTTGTGCCTTCTGAAACGAACAGTGCCGACATCATTTCCTCGTGGTCAACATGCAGATAAACTCCAAGAGAATGAGTTATGGTGGAGTGGACCACCATTTTTAGTGAACAACGAGTATCCTGTAGGTCCGGTGCGGCTTGTGGATGGAGATCTTGCATCAAAGGATGAGGATATGATTTCGAGTGAACTGAAGCTGTAGCAGCAAATCAAGTGTGTGCTGTGACTCATATTGTGGAGCTTTTAGATATTATTCATAACTGTTCTTCATTTACAAAACTCAAGAGAATCGTCGCCTGGTGCAAAAGATTTATCAACAATACAAGAAATCCATTAAATCGAACTTCTGGTACTTTGACAACTAGTGAACTTTCACAATCATTGGTATGTATTGTTAAAAACATTCAGAGGACTACTTTCATAAAAGAACTTCAAAGCTTGGAGAAGGGTACTTTCTATCCCGAACAATAGTGAATTGTTAAATTTGTGTCCATTTCTAGATGATGATGGATTATTAAGAGTGGGTGGAAGACTCAAGAACTCTAACTTACTCTATAATCAAAAATGTCCACTAATTATTCCTGCTAAACATAATTTTACTTTTACTGTTATTAATCATTATCATACTTTATATTTTCATGCAGGTGCTGAAACAACCCTATCTTTGATAAGAAATAGATTTTGATTGTAAGAGGTAGAAATACTGTTCGAAAGATAATTTTTTTAATTGCATAATTTGTAAAAAAATAAATTCAAAAGGTTCCAATCAAATTATGGGACAACTACCAGCTGCCAGAGTGACTCCTACTCGTGTCTTTAATCGGGTAGGTGTGGACTTTTGTGGTCCATTTGAAATCAAAATTTCACTGGACGAAGTAAACAGATAAAAAAAGATATTTGTGTGTATATATGTTTGTTTCTCTACAAAATGCTTACATTTTGAAATTGTAAATGATTTAACTACTGCAGCATTTTTAGCAAGCCTTAAAAGATTTATAGCTAGAAGAGGTAAGCCTGCAGAAGTGTATAGTGACAATGGTCGAAATTTTGTTGGTGCCAATAGAGAATTAAAAGTGTTTCTCAAATCTTTATTTAAGTTTAAGAGTGCAGAAGAAATTGAGAATTATATGGCTAATGAAGGTATTAAGTGGTTCTTTAATCCCCCTGCTACTCCACACTTTGAGGACTATGGGAATCTAGTGTCAAATCTCTTAAATACCATTTGAAACGTATTGTAGGGAAAACAATTTTAAGCTATGAAGAGTTTTTAACTCTTATTGTTCAAATTGAGGCAGTTCTTAATTCTAGACCCCCTTTGTCCACTTTCAAGTGATCCAAATGATGTGGAAGCATTAACTCCTGCACATTTTTTAATTGGTTCATCTTTAGTTACATTGCTTGAACCTAATTTTAGTGAAACTCCAATGAATCGATTGAGCCGTTGGCAATTGGTTCAAAAAATGACTCAACATCTTTGGAAAAAATGGAGTATTTAAATAAGCTGTTAAATAGACCTAAATGGTCTAAGGGTAAAGCCGATATAAAAGAAGGTGATTTGGTGTTAATTAAAAATCCTGATAATTATTGTCCTTTAAAATGGAATTTGGCCAGAATTATCAAAATTCATCCAGGTGAAGATAAAGTAACAAGAGTGGTTACTTTAAAAGATAAAAATGGCACATATAAAAGGCCAGTAGTTAATATCGTACCTTTGCCTAGTGTTAATGAGGAAAATTAATTGTTATATTGTGTATTTTTTGTGATCTGCTTATTGTGTGAATATTTTTAGGAAAATGTATTTTTTTTTTATTGTGTATTTTTTGTGTGATCAGTGTATAAGTGAATAATTTGAGAATTTTGTGAATATTTGAATTCTTAAAAGAGTTGAATGTGAACATGTCAACGCCGGGCGGTATAAGTTCGCGCCAACGCGCAAGGATACCCCTAGCGGCGAAAAAAGTGTGTGTAAACATGCGCCTGCGAGCGCATAAGTGTGAGTCTGATCAGTGTAACGCCAGAGTGGCTAGAGAGAACATCACGGCTGCGAGTGGCTGTGCCTGTGTCGTAAATAAAGTGATTGTTAAGTTTTAAACCTTTGGTTTTTTATTGTGATTATTTATTGTGTGTGTGATACAGTCCGCTTGTAGAAAGAGAACATGTGTGAGTGCTGTTAGTGCTATTGACGAGAACACTTCTTATGTATAAAACCAACTGTAAACTCAACTACATGCAAAAAGGCCAATGATAATAGAAACAAGGAACTGAAAATAATGTTAGATGGTAATGCTAGTTCAAGCTCCTTCCACTGTTTCAAAGAATATAATATTATTATGTTATTCTTTATTATTAAAAGGTTAAGTAATATCTTTAAATGCGTTTTGTAAGCGATTTTCAAAGATTTTCATTTAAACGTGAAACAGTTCTATACTTGTATTATTCTTTTTACAAACATTGCGGTAAATCTCTTGTTTTTGCAACCTAAGTTCGACAAGTGTAAAAGATCATGAATCACGACATTGTTTCGTGAAGGAGCAACCCTATTAATGTAAAAAGATAAAAGAAGTAGCTATAAGGCAAATTGCAAGTTACAGCTATTTGGTTAAATAATGATTGTGATTATTTCTATACATTAGTTGTTTAGTATATGATGAAAAAAAAAAATCTCTTCAATATTTTAAAATTTTGCATTGATTTTGTTCCCTTTTAAATTTCTGTCATATTAATATCGTATTACTGAATTTATCTAAAAAATATTATTATTTTGTGAAGAGATTTTCATTTCATTAAAAACAAATCCATATAAAACTAAATTAAATATTAAATTTTAATTACTTCATCGCTGTTTGTTACTAAGCTTTTAATTAATTTATTTTTACCAACTTGTTGATTACCAAACATTTAACTACATTAATACACTGGCATGCAAAAGCTAAAACCTTTAAATAGACAGCCATGAAATTGTAGGAAAAAGCTTATAGTGATAAATGTAATGAACAGTCAAGTCAGTAGAAGGGTGATTTGTATGCAAATATCAAGAACAAGACGTCAAAAAATGAAGTAAGGGTACGCAAAACATGCACTGTATTAAAAAAAAATAGGCGAAAGGCTTTATTAAAAACATTCTCTGCAAGTTCAAGGGAGTTTGTTTCGTAAAATATATAAAAGAAAATATGTGGACAACTTTATACTCAGTAGATTGATCGGCAAGCTTAAGCAGGAACGTAGTGTGACATAGACAATATATTATAAAAATTTCTAATAGACAAAAGTGCCATTTCTCACGAGCTAGGAAAGTCTTCCTCATCACAAGCACAGTTATAAAAAAGGTTAATAGTGATCGGGTAAGAAAGAAGAAGTAAAGGTATCATTAAATACATTATTAATATTATTCTCAAAATTAAAATGAATTCGTGTGTGAAATATGACAATATGGCATATTTGGACATTTTGGGCGAACAACAAGAACAATCAGCAAACCTGAGGAAAAGTGTAGTGTAGTGTAGTGTAGTGTAGTGTAGTGATCTTTTGCGAGATTCGAAAAATATGTCTCAAGTGCAGGGACAGGACTTCTTCATGGAATGTCCTACAGGTGCGTGACTGTAATAGTTGCATGGAAAACACTGAGTTGTCCCAGGTCTTCGATTGTACCTCTTACTGACAGGTAGAGCAACCTCTTAACTTCAAAAAGTTTTGGATTCGCTCCTTGAAAGTATAACTTCCAAATAGGAAGAGATTTATTTACCCTATTCTTTAGCTGGATCATCTTGATAGTGGGGGAAGCTTTCCTTGCTGATTTCTCCGATTTCAGCTACAATTTTAGTAATATGGAGTCCTTTAATGTCTGACTTAATTGGTTAAATTAGCTAAATTTATCTTCCATTATAAAAATAGTTGATAAATTGTGATCACACGTTATAAAATTAAAATCATAATTGGATTTTAGAATTTTCTATTTAATTGTATTTATACTTTTGATCGTGTGAAAGTTTAGTAATTGTAGATATTTTAAGAATTTCAAGGTGATGGTAAAATAACCTAAAGATTAATAATTATTCAATATGGCACATACCTAGGAGAAAAGGATATTCTGAGTTACTATTCAAAATCTTGCTCAGTTCACTGGTTGCATTGTAGGTAGGATTCTCCAGCATTGCATAGGGCAAGATACGAAGTAGGGCGATTTGTTAAAGAAGATATTTCACTTTGTTACTTCAAAATCTTCACTAAATCAAATTCATGAAAGTTTCTGATCTCGGCAGCTTACAGTTAGTGCATTAACGAACATACTCAACTGATTAACTGTTAAAGCAGTGATATCATTTCTGCAATAAAAACATTAATATTCGTTATTAACATGGAGATTCAATGGACATTCGTGTTTTGACTCAATAGTTGAGCTGGCGAAGAGTTTTTTTTTTTTTCCTTTTTTTCGGCACTTACATACAGATCAGTTACTCCTGAAAAGTTTCTCAGGGAGCAATGAGTACCTAATTTGACAGCGGATTGTTCAGAAAATACTATGTGTAACATGTGTTACCTGATCTTATCTGAAAAGAAAAAATATGTACTTACTATATGTCATGATCAGTGATTGACAAGTCAGATTTCTGAAAAGACAAAACGACAAGAAAAGAAAAGCGAATTAGAATGTTAAAATTTTATGTTTTTAACGGGTGGAATTAATTCATTGACTGTAAAGACTTAATTTAATAGACTGAAGGAGGCTACAATTTAGTCTAGCTATTTAGTTACTGTCCCTATGGCTCTGTTCATTCATAAAAATGGTAGCTCCTATTTAATAATGCAGGACGGCATTGTAATCCTGGGTAATGCCAAATCTATTACATGTTTAACGTTCCAAGGGAGAATCTGGTGTTAAAGTGTCGCCATTTAAAAACAGCAACAAATTCATTATTTACATTTGAGTTTAATGGTTAACTACATAGTCAACATACAAGAGTAAAAAGGCTAATGTCTTTTGGTGGCTCGCGATGTAGTCAATCATTTTTTAGAAGTGAGGTGATTTGATTAATAGCTTGTTTCAAAGCTTTCTATACGATTTATTTCACACGATACGTAAATGTGGTGCTGTAACGTTTGGAAATCTTGCTGAAGGTATTAACTTGTACTTCTAAGTGTAAGGAACTGTTCGAATTCTACTATGTGTAGTAATAGGTATTTGTTGGTAAATGCTTTTATTTATTATTTACTATTGTGTTAAACATACGAATTTTCTAAATATTTATCTGTAAAAACATTTCTTGTATATTTCATTAATTTTTATAGCAGTTATTTTTACATAATAGCGTACTACTTATGAGCTATTAAATTATTTATACATTATATTCATAGATTATAAAATTACTCAGATTTCATAATATGAAGAAATGTGTGAAGTTAAGGTAAAAACAAGTAATATAAAAATATTTTTTAAAAATCAATTCCTACTTTTTTTCACTGTATTGCAGAAAGTCCTTTATAAAGAATTTTAATTCATTTTTTTAAGCTTATCTGGCGCCATCTATTGCAACTTAAACCTAAAAAAAAGCAACTTATCAACAACTTATATAAACAGCAACTTAAATCTAAAAAACTAAAATTACTTAATTAAATTTAATTAATGAATTAACATTTGAAAAAAGTGTATTAAAATCAAGTGTCCTCCCTACAAGTTAAAAAATGTATTTGAACTTGAGTGGATGAATAAAAAGTATTTTATTAACGATTGAAAATGTGAACAAGATATATATAGGGAGAGTGTGAGCTAATAGAAGGAATTGAATGAAAGGTTCCTAGATATATTAAGAATTATTAATATCCGCCGAAATATTTTAAGGTTAGAAAATTCTATCAAATGTCTTTCATAATTCTAAGGTTAAACTATATTAAGCATTGGATATGAACTCACTAAGCTTCTAGATTACTTTCTAATGAGACTGAGTCTTGACTTGTCCGAGACTTGCCAAATTTCGAACCGAGTTCGTCAATGTTCGTCTGGACAAAGTCCAAAATTCTAACCATCCATCCGCTTTGGGATATACATTTAGAAAACATACACAATTTAACAAAGATAAAGGAATTAAGTGTCTTAAAGAATTAGAAAATATCAATCACCTCAGGATTTAAAAACGAAATACCCAAATAAGCAGATTTAACTTGAAGAGTTAACATCTCTATACGGACATCTAAAACATTGGTGTCAAAAATCTCCATATCTTATTATACTATTAAATCTTTATTAACAATATTCCACTAACAAACCGGTTATAACGCAATCTAAGTGAATATAAAAATTTGATTCAAAGTCACTAAAACACTAAGTAATATTGAAAAAATGATATATTTTAAAACACAATAAATTTATGTATATCAAAAAAGAATGTTTAAAAGTAAAGTATGAAAATAACAAGATCTAGAAAAATACAGGAATTGGTTGTGTAATGGAAGAAACTATACCGTTGAGTTTCAGAAGACAAAAGGTAAATTAATATTTAAAAAACTTCATAAAATACAACAGTTTTTGATTTTTAAGAATTCGAGACATTATTACAGATCTGAAAAAGAAATTTTTCAATAAATTTAAATGGATAATGATTACCTCAAGAGTGATGCAAGAGTTTCAACCTCAAGTTGTATTACCATTAATTTTTCTTCTATGTCTGTGCCATTTCTTTCGCTCTCGCCAAATACCATGCAATAATTCCTCTATGAGTGTTTTCCTGCCGCCCAGATGAAGATGACAATTTATTCTTCAACCATTTTGTTGCATTATGACGACTTTCGCTCACTCCTGAACAGCAAAAACTCCCGTTTCTGGAAAAAATTAAATAAATAAATAAAGGCGGCGGCATAGAAAAATAAATTTATTTGTAAGAAATAAACACACATGAGATACATTTATTTTATATTATAAGAAATAAATTCATTTTTAAATATTTCTGCAACTAAAGAACATTAGTTAAACTTAACTACTTTTTTTCCAATGCTAGGCAACATGTATTGCAGTCATGGTTTTCAAAAACAAGAAAAACTCGATGTGGTTTTAACTGTGTTTGTAAGCGCTCAATATGACATGCAAATGCAAAGGTAGTTTCCACTGAAAGTTTCTAGAGACACCTCTTTCTTATTTCACCAATAGGAATAAAATAAATAGTTCATAAATAGGACATTTATGATCCCGATATAAAATAAAATGAATAAACGTTAGATTGCATGCTTTCCTCACATATGTTTTAAGAAATTCATTTATCTATTAAAACCTTTCTAAGGAATGCACAATTTCAACGTATCTAAATTACTTCCCAAAAAAAGAATACATTTTTCTGGGTCTTCCTTCTATTCCTTCAATTCCTTCATTATTAGCTCATACTCTCCTATATATATCTTGTTCAAATTTTCATTCGTTCATAAAATACTTTTTAATTCTTCCACTAAAGTTCAAATACATTTTTTTTGAACTTTTAGTGGATGACACTTGATGTTAATACAGTTTTTTCAAATATTAATTCATTAATTAAATTTAATTAATTAATTTTTTTTTTTTTAGATTTAAGTTGCATATATCTAACAATAGATGGCGCCTGATAAACTTAAAAAAATGAATGAAAATTGTTAATAAAGGACTTTCTGCAATATAGTGAAAAAAAGTAGGAATTGACTTTAAAAATCTTTTTTTTTTTGTATTACTTGTTTTTTTTCTGTTTAAAGACTATCTTTACTCATAGTGTACCGCGAACAGATGAGAGAAAAAATTCTGTCTTACAATCTGACTGTTGATGCTAGTCTTATAATAGTTCTCTTCGCTTATAAAATTACTAACTGTAGCTGCCACTGGATGTGAGTAATCGAACCAACATTTATTCTTAAACGTACTATTGTTCAGACAAGAATTCTAGAACACAATCATTTTGCATCATTTGAGTATAGAGTAATTTTTCGAAGATTTCTGAATAAAATTTTTTATCACAATTGACACCTTTTTCCATAGCTTTTATTGTTGTTTTAAACATTCTTTCAGTTTTTGATTTCAGAAACAAACTAAAATTTATTCTAATTCATTTTAACAGTTTTTTCATTTAAAACGCCTAAATTATCAGTTGACATGTATTGACATTAACAATTAAGCAAACAATCCGCCTATGTAATTAAAAGTACTAATAACTGAAATAAAGGAATTTTTCATAGAAAAGATTTTTAAGTATCAATAGTATCGTCAACATTATTAATTACACTATAATAAAAGGATAAATATAAATATTTCTTGCTATAAAATTTATTTATCAAGAAATTGCATTACACTTAAATTTTATTAAGTCCATAATTAGATATCATTCCTTATTTATCGATGACCTCGTCTTCCATTTTAGTATACCAAACATTTCTTTGCTGTTTTTTTGCTATATTTTTATGATAGAAAAACCTAAAACTTTTCATAATGAAGCCTATGGGAGGAGCTCGATCTATTTTTTAATCTTAATAACTTCATTATTATGAATTAATTAGGATTAAAAAATAAATAGAGCTTCCCCTTTTTAATTCGGAAGTATTAACTCCTGAAGCTCTAACCGTTATCATTAATCACTATCCATGAAGCTTGCTGACTGCATTACAGGAAACAAAAATTCTTTGTTTTGATAGTTCAATATGGGACCTTGAGATTGTTTAATTTTTAGAGCAATAATAAAATACAATGGCATCTGGAGGATTATCATTTTCTCCTTGCCATGCATAATCGTAAGTATTTTAAAAAACTAACTAACTCCATGGCACTACATTCCATGTTGGACAATGGCAGATTCCGGAACAGGAGATGTTTCCTTGTTAGGGTTATCAGCTCTATGCCCAACAGTCATACTAGGCCGGAGCCTACGGTTTAAGCTGATTACGAACCACTACAAACATCCATGACACCGAAGGTGCCTCGAACAAAACCTCTGGCACCGAACTCCAATCACTCGGGTGTCAGGCTCCAAAGGTAATAATTAAAAACCTATTAATTTATTTTATTTCATTATGGCTTGAATACGAAATATTCAAGCCATAATGAAATAAAATAAATTAATAGGTTTAGTCAATATAGTGAAACATTTTTGTGAATTTTAAGTGGGTTCGAATTGAACATCCCATTGTTCAAAAGTCCAACAGCCTGACCAGCAAGTTACTCCAAGTCCAATTAAATAGAGTTTGAAAATAAAGTATCCACCATAACTAATCTTGTCTATAAAATAATGGGAGGAAAATACTTAAAAATTAATCCTTCACTGTATGACGAGTCTTAGAAACCAAAACAGGAAAATGGCATCTAATTACATTTGAAACTAATTCTCTTAAACGGACAATGCTTCTATTAGTAAACAAATTCCAGACATTTTTAGTTTGAATTTTATTTACCAGCTGTTAAATTAACTTATATTGTCAAATAAACTCATAAGCTTGAAATTAATTTATTTTATTGAAATACTTAAACGATTCAATACTATATTCTTAACTTGAGATTTTACTTTTTGTTACACAATTTTCCTCCTGATCTACATAGAGTTTAAGTTGAATATTTCTTTGGATAGTTTAGTTTTGATAGTTCTTTGAATAGTTTGCGATATAGAGTTCAATTTGACTGCCAAATAATTAGAAAATAATATTTAGGCCTCTGAAATATAATTTGCATGGTACATTTGCTGGAATATAATCCCACTTTTAAATTTCCAAGATGATGAATGAAGTGGTATATGGGGATGTGAAGCAACAGAGACTATAATCCCCTAATCACTATATATATGAACAGTTAGTTTTTCCTTACTTTTAATATGTCACTCTCCACAACGCTCGTGTTAGATCGGGACCTATGGTTTAAAGTGGATTCCGAACCACTACAAACATCCATGGCACCGCCGGGACTCGAACCTGAAACCTGTGGTACCGAGCGCCAGAGAGCTAGCCACTTGGCCATTCAGGCCCATTCCAGAAAGATAAATATGTGCATTTAACGTTTAGTGGCGTTTTCATTACTCTTTTGTTACACAGTTTGCTTCCTGAGATCCACATACCTTTTTTAAATATTTCAATTCGGTTGTTGCAAAATTTGTAAAACAATTTTTCAAGTCTCCATTTTTGTAAAGGAAGATAAAAAAAGTATGTGAGATAAACATTTGAGTTATTTAATGTCGATATATTGTGAAATAATATTAAAACTTTTCCATACCACATTCTCTTTCATCAGCTCCATCAAAGCAGTGTTTAACTCCATCACATACTTGAGATTGTGGAATGCACATATTGTTTGAACATTTGAAACTGTTTATTTGAGCACAAGGAATACTCTCTGAAAAGACAAGAATAAAATATTTTAAGATACATCATATTTTACTGAATATACTAAGCATCTCCTTCAAAGCAAATTTTATAATTCTTTTTTGTATTAATGCTTATTAAATACATGGAAATTATGGAATGTGGAATAAACTGCCATAAATACGAAAAATAACATTTTTTGTCATACTTTTGTATCACATTCCTTTTGTTTTTTTACAATGCATATCAATATTCCTGAATGCAAGTGCGAAAAAAATGTTCCACTTGTCTACCTCAAATTGCAGGATTATATAATTAGAGTTTGAACAGAAGAAAACCCTGGTCTATAACTATCATCTGAGGCCCGTGGCAAATTTTTCGAATGGGGCCTCCTCAATGCAAAAGTATCATCTTTGTATTTTCTTTATAATAAAGTACTACCTGAAATACGTATTAGTTTTAGTTTATACTATGAACTTTTAATTTAGAGGTGATATTAAATTAAAATTACAGGTTTGATCACTGTTTCCACAATGAACTAATTAACTTTACGACTGATAGCGGATCTGATGAAACAAAAAGTAAAATAATAATGTCGCACGGTGAATCCGCGAAAAAAGGGCTTCTCCGCTTTCTGGAAGTTCCTGACTTTCCAGTGGGGATTCCCATTTTTAATTTTAAAGTACCCATTCAGGAATCAGGAAATTCCTGAATAGATACTTATAAAGGTCAAATTAGGTATTTGCTAAAATTGGCGAATTAAAAAATGTCCTAGTGGCAAATGGGTGGTAGCGGGAATACTCATTTTTTGGAAGTGCTATTCACGAACTAGAAATCGAAAATACCGTGCGTAACTATTTCTATTACTAATATTACCAGATGTGATACATTTTTCATACGGATGAATACGTTCTAAATCTTGATACACATTTTTTTAATATATCACTTTAATAACTTACATTTATTAATTACAGAATAAATATATTTTGTAACATAAATGTCAGGCTTTTCCTGTACTCTAGCCTCTTTGCTCGGTTCGAGAACAGTGGCTATTTGCTGATTTTGCCAAACTATTGTTACGCCACTACCCTATTCCACAGTTTACTAGCGCGGCATTTTCGTTCGGTTAGCTACAAATGTTGCTGTATAGCATGAGAATAAAAGGCACATCTGGTGGAAAATTTACTCTAATGTTGTTTCACGCAGAATAGTATGTTTCTTGTGAGAAAAACATC
>BPLR01006790.1:0-34439 GCA_021605095.1 Caerostris extrusa
AATTTTATTCATCAATGGTTATGAAGTCAAAAAAATTTGCACAAAATTCAAGCAGAAAAAATACATGCTATGGTAATTATCAGAAATTCAATGTTAATTATTAGAAATTATTATAAATTACAAAAACCTTGTGTTTGCAGATAATTTATTATAATGTTGTTGGTGTTACTTTATCCCACTTGGTAGATATCTATTATCTAGACCAAGTCCACGAACCCGTATGGAATCATGGATTTATTATAATATTCTTAAAATTTAAAAACAAACAAAAAAACATGGTGTAAAATACATGCTACTTATTCAATGGAAATTCAATTTATGATAATTACCATTGAATTAAATAATATGCAATTTTTTTCTGCTAAAATGTTTTTTTTTTCCTTAATATTTTTAAGAATACTACAATAAATGATCTCAAACACAGAGCTGTAATTTTATAATAATATTGCGGAATTCAATTAATTGAGGAATAATTAAATTTCTATGAAAAATGTGTTATGCATTAAAAAAAAAAAAGTAAAATATGAAAATCTTAAATACTTTTGTAATTAAAAGGAAAAATAAAAACGGAATTAAAAATATTTGTAGATAATTCATTATAGTATTCTTAAAATATTAGTAAACAAAAAAAATTAACACAGCAAAACTACATGCTACTTAACTCAAAGGCAACTGTAGCAACATTTAACCTGTTGAGTCAAAATTACCATTTATTCAGAATACCACAGACTCTCTATCTGTAACATAAATTGTCCGAAATATGACTTATTGCAGAAAGATTCCTATTCCACGGCTTCTCCGTTCCACTTGCCCAGATTCCAATTCTCCTTTTGTGATTCATAATGATAATTCACCGCTGCTACGGCCCACAGAATCACGAGATTGATTCCAAAATGCTTTGGATTCAAATCATTTGGGCTCGCAATCCTTTTCAATTAGCCACATAATTACAGTCGTTGAATTATATAGAAGCCTTCTTTATTGATTTCTTTAACTGATTCATCAGTTTAATGACACCATTTTTATTTAACCATTAATAAATTATTTTCACTTTGGTATTTTTGTCATCTTTGCTTTGGTTAATATATATTATATACGCGTATTATTTATTAATCACTTATTTATAAGTAATTTACTTTATGTGTTTATTTTCATTTAAAAATAAAAATTGTGCGTTGATTTTGAAATATTAAGAGATTGGCTTTAGATTTTTAATGCTATTTCCTTTATTAAAACAATTAAATATGTTATTTTTCAAAGTTATGTATTGTTTGGCCAGCTTTCTAGCAATTTTTGCAAGTTTCAACATTCAAATGTCTAATTAACTGGATCTTATTATTTTGTCTAATTAACTGGTCTATTAACTTTCTTACTAATCTTATTCTGTCTAATTAACTGATCTAATAACTTTCTTACTAATCTTATTCTGTCTAATTAACTGATCTAATAACTTTCTTACTAACCTCATTCTGTCTAGTTATGTATTATTATTATTATGTCTAATTAATCGGAAGGTTCTTCCTCAAATCAAATGCGAGGTTTTCACAATCATTCAATTCCTGCTATTAGTTCATTCTTTCCCTATATATATTCCATCCACCCCAAATGTTCAATCGTTAATAAAATACTTTTTATTCATCCACTCAAGTTCAAATACATATATACATACAACGTGTAGTGGATGACACTTGATGTTAATACAGTTTTTCAAATATCAATTCATTCATTAAATTAAATTAATTAATTTTTTTTTAGATTTAAGTTGCATATATCTACCAATAGATGGCACCAGATGTAAGAGGAAAATTCCAAATTTATTTATAAAGGATTTTCTGCAATATAGTGAAAAAAAAGTAGAAATTGACTTTAAAAAAATATTTTTATATTACTTGTTTTTATTTGTAATGGCAAAAATTTCTATGTGCGTGTAAATATATAGTACCAAAAAAGTAGAAATTGACATTTTCTGTCTAATAAAAATATTTTTATATTACTTGTCTATCTTTCTTTTTTATTTGTCTAATATTACAAAAATTACTAAACATCTAATAATCTTATTTTGTCTAACAACTTTCCTAATAATCTTATTCTGTCTCATATCTTTCCTAATCGTGTAACTCAAGTCTACTAATTTTATTATGTCTAATAACTTGCTTACTAATCTTGTTCTGATAATAACTTTTTACCAAAGTTTCCTAATTTTAGTGTTTAATTTTCTAATAATAAGATGACGTATATGGCTTCATTATTCTGTCTAATATCTTTCTTACTAATCTTATTCTGTCTAATATATTCTTACTAATCTTATTCTAATAAGTTTCCTAATATCTTATTCTGTCTAATAACTTTCCTAATATCTTATTCTGTCTTACTAATTCTTATTATTTCTAATAATCTTTCTTACTAATAATCTTATTCTGACTAATAACTATTCCTAACAATCTTATTCTGTCTAATAACCTACAATAAGTTTCCTAATAATCTTATTCTAATGTCTAATATCTTATTCTGTCTAATAACTAATCTCTGTCTAATCTTTTCTAATCTTGTTCTTTCTAATTTGCCTTATTATTATTATGTCTCATTAACTGAGTATTTCTGGGTTGCAAATGGCAGCAGTTCTTTTTTATTGCTTATTAAGTTCTTTTTGTTACTATTAAAATCAGTATTTTATAACAATTATTTTTGTATTGTGAATGTGGTATGTTAAAATTACACGTATTACTGAATGAGCTATAAGACCGACCTTTATAGTGTCCCGACATTCAACATCTCAATAGAGATAATCAATCATTAAAATAGTTTATAAGTCATTGTTTTCCCAAATGTACATGTGCATCGAAATCAGGCTTCATTAAATCATATTTTTATTCAAGTAAATACAGTACGAACTATACTATTTGAGTTATATAATAACTTTGCATAGAAATTTTAGATCTATATAAATATATTAAGTACACAAATAAAATTATTTCTACTGAACTAATTACATAACTAATGTCTATTTCAATTCCCATACTTAGTATAAAAATTATCCAATACTTATTATACACATTGCAATTCACTATCTAATACATATTATACACATTGCAATTCACTATCAATACTTATTATACACATTGCAATTCACTATCTGATACTTATTATACACATTGCAACCACTTCTAATACTTATTATACACATTGCAATTCACTTTCTAATACTTATTATACACATTGCAATTCACTTTCTAATACTTATTATACACATTGCAATTCACTTTCTAATACTTATTATACACATTGCAATTCACTTTCTTACTTATTATACACATTGCAATTCACTTTCTAATACTTATTATACACATTGCAATTCACTTTCTAATACTTATTATACACATTGCAATTCACTTTCTAATACTTATTATACACATTTGCAATTCACTTTCTAATACTTATTATACACATTGCAATTCACTTTCTAATACTTATTATACACATTGCAATTCACTTTCTAATACTTATTATACATTTGCAATTCACTTTCTAATACTTATTATACACATTTGCAATTCACTATCTAATACTTATTATACACATTGCAATTCACTTTCTAATACTTATTATACACATTGCAATTCACTTTCTGATACTTATTATACACATTGCAATTCACTTTCTAATACTTATTATACACATTGCAATTCACTTTCTAATACTTATTATACACATTGCAATTCACTTTCTAATATTATACACATTGCAATTCACTTTCTAATACTTATTATACACATTGCAATTCACTTTCTAATACTTATTATACACATTGCAATTCACTTTCTAATACTTATTATACACATTGCAATTCACTTTCTAATACTTATTATACACATTGCAATTCACTATCTAATACTTATTATACACATTGCAATTCACTATCTAATACTTATTATACACATTGCAATTCACTATCTAATACTTATTATACACATTGCAATTCACTTTCTAATATTATACACATTGCAATTCACTTTCTAATACTTATTATACACATTGCAATTCACTTTCTAATACTTATTATACACAATACAGTCCACTATCTAATATTATACACAATACAGTCCACTATCTATTATACTCATTATATAATATGTATACTTATTAATATGTATTATATGAAAAAAATATAGTTTATACTTATTAGAAAAGTTTAGATAAGTTAGATAGTAAGATAAGTGGACTGTTAAAAGTTTAGATTTCAATGTCATAAAATTGGTTATTTTGCAATTCTTTCAATCTACTTAATTGCTGAATTCTATAATGTTAAAGATTAAACCGCGAAAATACGTAAGACATGCTAAAGCGATGTAAGTAATAGCGGCACACAATGAGTTTGAGAGAGTTTGAAAAGCAAAGACCTCCAGGGGAGGTTCCAAATGACCCACTTAAATACTTTTGTTCCCAGAATTTCGAGTCATTATTGATATCGATATATAAGACTCGATCCGGTTCAGAATTCCACGGCCTTCCTTCGATTTTCCGATATCGAGAAGTCCGCAGTTTCCAATAGGGTCAATATTTGAACTTGCATTCAATAAAGCAGAGGGTGGGGTCCTTTAAAGTTTTTAATGGAGGACTTGAACAGAAGATACTAGTTCTCATTTAAGAAACACATTTTATAGTATTGCGCAGATCTTAATCAATCTAAACTATTATCAGGGTGCACACATTTCAGTAGGGTGCATATTATATACACATTTAAAACCGAACACATCGAAACAAAATCTTCAAGAGAATTAATGGAGAAGGAACTAAAAAAACATAAATTCTTTGCTCACAAGATTCATTACTGTATTCGTTACACGCAATTGTACCACAAAATCGACATAGTTTGCTCAATGCAAAAATTGTGAAACGACCAAATCGAAGTGGACATAGTTATCAGATAGGAAACTGTGAAAATCATTATACTTTGTATAAAAGACAAATATAAAAAGGTTGAGCAGCTAGACCGGCATTAGTAGATCAATATAGAAGAAATTTATGCAAACTATTATATCTATGAAACATGTATTATTTATACTTATAATATATTTATATAGATATAGGTATAGTTAGATGCATTCAAAAAATAGAAATAGTTTTACTTATAATTTTTTTCGCTTGGTTAGTAGTGAGAAAGTGGATATATATATATATATATATATATACACTCGTGTCCATAAAATAAGGATTATTCAGAATCACACAGAAATTGAACTCTAAATAAAAATTTCACCTGTAGAATTATCTCACACATCTTGAAGAAGAATATGCAAATTACAGGAAACCACCAGATGGCGCGGATAGTACGTCACAATGACGAGAATGTAAGGGAGGGGTATATAAGGAATGGTGGAAAAGAAGTAAAATTGTTCACAAGCGCTTTAAAAAGCCTTTCAGTGCAATAACCGCATAGTTATGGCACAAAGGAAGCATTTGGATGATTTTTTACGTGGTAGAATTATCGGACGACTGGAATGTGGACGTACCCAGCTGGAAGTATTCGAGGAACTTGGAATCTCCCAGAGTGTCATCTCCAGGCTTTGTCAATGATTCCAAGATGATGATAATGTGAGTAGATGTTACAGCACAGGTCGCCCCCGAGTTAAAACGCCGAATGAGGACCGGTATTTAGCAGTTACTGCCAAAAGAAACAAACGGAGCACAGCATCAGACCTGTCTCGTCAGCTCTCTTCAGCTACCGGTACGAACAGTTTCAAGGCAGACCGTGTACAGACGCTTAGGGCACATTGGTCTATATGCTCGTAGACCTGTCAGATGTGTTCCACTTACCGCAACTCACTGTCGCCTGCGATTAACCTGGAGTAGAGAGCATGCATTGTGGACACCGCAACAGTGGTCAGGTGTGATGTTTTCCGACAAGTCCAGGTTTAGTTGGCAGTCTGATTCTCGCCGGACTTTCATATGGAGAGCGCCAGGTATCCGTTACCACCGAGAGAACACCATTGAACGCCACCGTTACGGTGGTGCAGGATGGCTCGTTTGGGAGGAATTATTCTTGGTTCCAGAACTGACCTGCATGTTCAGAGTGTAACGATGACAGGCCACATCTATCGGGGTGTCATTCTGAACAACAGGTACGTTTTTTCGGGCGCCATGGGTGCTGAATGTACGTTTATGGACGACAACGTAGAATTTCACAGTGCAAAAATTGTAGACGAATGCCTTCAATTGGAGGATATCACCCGTATGGAATGGCCAGCATACTCACCGGACTTGAGTACAATAGAGCATGTGTGGGATATGCTTGGCCGACGAATTACAGTCCGTCAAACCCTCCCAACTGTCAACCGGAGGGCATTGCTTGATGAGTGGTGTAATATTCTTCAAGATCAGATTGATAATTTGATACTCAGCATGTCTAGGCGTTGTAAGACCTGCATTGCATCGTCCGGGTGACATACTCCATATTAACCATCATACTAACCATGTTATACTGTTTTTTGTAAATAGGTTCTTTTTTAAATTTGCTCCAGGAGTAAATATCGCAATTTTATTAATTATGTCAAACATATAGCCTCTTTTTTTTTTGTTCTTTACCTTTTTGTTTAATAAATAGACTTTACAAATAAGTGAAATTTGTTTTGCTTCTGTCTCTTTCTTCGCCTGAACTTCATTATCCTTAATTTATGGACATGAGTGTATATATATATATATGTATATATAGGTAGGTAGGTAGGTTTGGTATCCATTCCATATACTTTATCATTACTAACTAAATGAAAAGAGTATTAGTAAAGTGGTTTGTAGTTTTTGATATGTTAATGAATGTTAAAAGCTGTCCAATGTGTTTGTGTATTTTAATACATTTTATGGACGTAAATTAAAAATATTACTTTGTATATTATTAATACGAAATATACGAATACAGTCGTATACGAAAATATTTCGTTATTTTAGTCTCCATGGTTTTGATTTATTAACAAATACACTGAAGTGACAAAAGTCATGGGATAACTCTTAATATCGCCTCGGCCCTCCTTTCGCCCTGCGAAGTGCAGCAACTCGACGTGGCATGGACTCAACAAGTCGTTGGAAGTCTTCTGCAGGAATATTGAGCCCTGATGTCTCGATAGACGTCCATAATTGTGAAAGCGTTGATGGTGCAGGATTTTGGGCACGAACAGACCTCTCGATGATGTCCCATAAATGCTCGATGGTATTCGTGTCGGGCATCTAGGTGGCCAGATCATTCGTTGGAATTGTCCAGAATGTTCTTCAAACCAATCGCGAACAGTTGTGGCCCGATGATATGGCGCATTGTCATCCATAAAAATCCCATCGTTGTTTGGGTACATGAAGTCCATGAATGGCTGCAAGTGATCTCCAAGTAGCTGAACATAAGCATTTCCAGTCAATATTCGGTCCAGTCGCACCAGAGGACCAAGTCCATACCATGAAGAAACAGCCCACACCATTCCGGAGTCACCACCAGCTTGAACAGTGCCTTGCTGACAGTTTGGGTCCTTGGCTTCGTGGGGTCTGCGCCACACTCGAACCCTACCATCAGCTCTTGCTAACTGAAATCGTGACTCATCGGACCAGGCCAAGGTTTTCCATTCATCTAGTGACCAACCGATATGGTCACGTGCCCACGAGATTCGCTGCAAGCGATGTCGTTCTGTCAGTAAAGGCACTCGGAGTCGGTCTTCTGCTGGAATAGCCCAAGAAAGCCAAATTTCTCCGCACAGTTCTAACAGACAAGTCCCTTGTACGTCCCACATTGATTTCTGCTGTTATTTGACGCAGTGTTGCTTGTCTGTTAGATTTACGACTCTTGCAGACGTCGCCAGTCTCGGTCGTTAAGTGCAGGCGGTCGACCACTGCTCTGTCCATGGTGGTATGTTATGCCTGAAATTTCATACTGGCACACTCTTGACACAGTGGATCTGGGAATGTTGAATTCCCTAACGATTTCCGAAATGGCATGACCCATGCGTCTAGCTCCAACTAACATTCCGCGTTCAAAGTCTGTTAATTCCCGTCGTGCGGTCATCATCACGTCAAAACCTTCACATGAATAACTTGAACAGAAATGAAAGCTTCCAGAAAGCACTGCGCATTTATACCTGTTCTACGCGATGCTACTGCCATCTGAAATTTGCATATTGCTATCCCATGACTTTTGTCACTTCAGTGTAAGATGTAATGCATTAAAATTTTAAAAGCAAATCTGGTATATATTAATAAACACTCAACACTATAATGTTAAACAATCAAATTAATTTTTGCAATATATTTATATGAAAAAAATTAATTTCTTGTCGACATGAGAAACCATTCTTTACCTATTCTTTATCTTCGTTATCATGAGAAACCATTCTTACTATGTAGGCAATAAAGATAAAAGTACCATAAAACTATATTTTTAAATTGTTAAAGATCTTTATTAAAAATTATACAAATCTCTGATAAATAATAAGAAAGTATTTAATCATTTGATAACATTAAAAACAGATTTTCAATTTTCAATTCAGTCATATAGGAAACAAATTACAGTTATAAATAAAATAAAGTGACATTTCTTTTTATCACTGTACAATGAATCTCAAAACAGTTTAGAACTGGAATATAGGTTTGATATTTAAATTACAAATAGTTGAAATTAAACAAATTAAGACTTCTGAAAACCCAATTTCCATAATTTCCATAACACTGTCTTCCAATACTGGAAACAATAAGTATTATGCGAAATTGCTTGACAATCAAACTTGAATTGTTGAAAAGGACATCTAGAAAAATTATTCATTAGACTTTCGAAAGCATAAGTATTTCTTTTAAAAAGCAATAGTTTAAATTCGAAAAGCATCTATTAATAACCAACAAGAAGTAAGAGGATTTTAACATAAATGAATCTTGATTCGAACTGTATTGCTGTCGTTGAATGAGAGTGCATTAACATAAGACCGCGGGGAAAATAATTACTTCATCAGCACACCATCATCAGAGATATTTTAAAATGCAGCGCTGAAAAATATCAATTTCTTCGTTTTCTTTCACACAAGCAATTACATTAATGATTTTCTGCCAAACACTTTGCAAACTGCCGAGACTTACAGACACTCGTCCTATTAATTGTAATATAGCCTCCCAAATTTTAATTAGAAAGAATTAGAATTCAAATTCTTGGTAATTAGATAACGGTAATTATTTCCCATTTTTGCATGCAATCCTGGCATCAAATAGTTGGGAATACGAAAACGAAAATAAACTTAAAAACGAAAAAAAATCAGAAATTGAAATCGTGCATGTGTATCATGGCTTCCAATCGGAAAAGAATAACTTTCAATATGGCGTCAAAGTCATTAACACAAAGAATAAAAATGTAACTCCCGTACCAACCTGTAATGTGTTACAGTAAATGTTAAACGAATTATGATTCAGCTACTAAACAATTAGCTACTGGAGATAATTTGCGTACGAGGGGAAACTAATGCTTTTTGTTCATTAGGACATAATCCGCCGAATACAACTGTTTATTATAATTTTTTCGGTTGCAGTTAGGGAAATTGCTGAGATAATTTTTTTTATTCCAAAAATAATTTTTTGTTAATGTTTGTGTGTGTTGTGCTTGTTTAGTAATTTAGTTATTGATCGTCATTTTCTAATTGAATCTGTCAACATCATGGTTTTTCGTGTGAGAAAATTACGCATCGAGTAATTGATTTTTTTCAGCAAATGTTTCTAAATCACGTGACGAAAGTTAGTGCAGAATAACGATAAGATACAAAGAAAAAAAAAGTAAGAAATAAAAACCTTGTTCATCGAACCATCTTTAAGATCATATGAAAAAGTAAATTAGCACTATATAATAAAAAAAAAAAAGTAAAATGAAAATATTTTTTAAAGGCTGAAAAGATAAAATAGAAAGGTGATTAACTAAATTTCGTTTGACATGTTTTTTTTTTTTTTTTGTTTTTTATATGATTATTTATATTCCAGTTTTCAGAAGGTCGACTATTAAAAATATTGCAAAACAAATAGTTGGTAAAATACATTTGTGGCAAAGAACTGTTTGTTTTAGTCCTATCAAGACATTTAAATGTGACCATGATTATGATGACTATGTAAAATGACCATGATTCGTAAAATAGAATTAAACAAATTAAAGTATTTAGAAAATTTTAACAAAAACCATTTATTCATCAGAATTGTTTATCTAAAAACGATAAATTCTCAAGTAACCCCTTAAAAATACATTTTTTCTTAAATAGAGTAAGAGAATTCTTTCAAATAATACTCATATTACAGTTTTTAACACCCTTAAATTCTACAAAATTTATAGTACTTCTTAAAAATAATGAATATTATTAACAATAAATATTATTATAACAATGATTAAATATCGTTATTCAAATAAAAGATAACAGCAATTAGTAATGAGAAAAATATTTAGACATTTAATAATATTAAAAACAGATTTTTAAATTTCGATCCAGGTCATACAGGAAACAAGCTAGATTTAAAAATACAATAAATTAAGAATGACTCTTCAGACATTTTTTGAAAAAGCAAATAGAAGTTAGCTATTTAATTTACAAATAGTTGAAATTAAAAACAAATTATACTCTTCAAAACCCAAAAAAAATCTCCATAACACTATCTTCAAATACTAGAAACAATAAGTGTTATGCGAAATTATTAGACAATCAAACTTGAATTGCTGAAAGGACATCTAGCAAAATTATTCATTAGACATAAAACTTTTGCATCATAAATTCTTCATTTTAAAAGCAATAGTTTGAATTCTGGAAAAGCGTCTGTTATTATCCATGAAGCAGTAAGAGGATTTAAATATCAACGAATCTTGATTAGAACTGTATTGCTTTCGTTTATTGAGAGAGCATTAAAATTAGACAGCGGTAAAAAATAATTACTGCACCAGTATAACATCATCAGAGATATTTTTAAAATGCAGAGCAGAAAATATCAATTTCTTCCTTTTTCACACAAGCAATCACATTAATGATTTTTGCCAAAGGCTTTGCAAGCTGCCGAGGCATTCTAGAAACACTAAACCTTTTATTGTAATATAGACTCCATGATTTTAATTAGAAAGAATTATAATTTAACTTCTTTGTAATTAGATCAAGGGAATTATTTCCATTATTACATGCGAGCCCGGCATCAAACAGTTGGGAATACGAAATCGAAAATAAACCGAAAAAAAACGAAAACATTCAGAAATAAAAATCGTGCATTTGTACCACTGCTTCCAAACGAAAAAGAATAACTTTCAATATGGCGTCAAAGTCATTAACACAAAAAGAATAAAAATGTAACTCCCGTACCACCCCGTGATGTGTTACAGTAAATGTTAAACCAATTATGATTCAGCTACTAAACAATTAGCTACTGGCGATAATTTGCATACGAGGGGAAACTATTGCTTTTTTCTCATTAGGTCATGCATTCCGGCCGAAGTTCAACTGTTTATTTATTATAATTTTTCGGTTGCAGTTAGGCAATTGCTGTGACATTTTTTTTTTATTCCAAAAAATAGGTTTTTGTTAATGTTTGGGAATGTTGTGCTTGTTTAGTAATTTAGTTATTGATCGCTATTTTCTAATTGATTCGGTCAACGTCATGATTTTTTTTTTCTTGTGATAAAATTACGCATCGAGTAATTGATTTTTTTTTTAGATAATGTTTCCGAATCACGTGATAAAAGTTATTACAAAAGAATGATAACAAACATAGTGAAAAAAATAATAAATAAATAAATATATAAAAAAGCGTTGTTCATCGAAGCATCTTCAAGATCATAAAAAAAAGTAAATTAACACTATATCAAGAAAAAAGTAAAAGAAAATATATATATTTTTTTTTTACAGAAAGAAGAGATAAAACTGAAAATTGATTAACTAAATTTCGTTTCATATACTTTTTTTAAAGTTTTTATTTATATTCCAGTTTTCTAAGGGTCGATTATAAAGATGAAGCAAAATAATAGACAGTAAAATTCATTCGTAGTAAAGAAATGTTTGTTTTGTTCTATCAAGCACATTTTATGTGACAATTCAAAATGGCACCATAATTCGTAAAACAGAATTAAACAGATTAAAGTATTTAAAAATTTCATCAATAAACTCAAATTTATTTCTCAGAATTATTTATTTAAAAACATAAAGTTTCTCAAACAGCTACTTAAAAATATTTCTTCTTGAAGTATTTAAGTGAATTACGTCATGTGATTCACATAATACAGTTTTATAAACACTTAAATTCTTCAAAATTTAAAGCCGTTGTTAAAATAATAAATATTATTAATAATAAATTTTTATTACAATAATGATAAAAGATCGTTACTAAAAATAAAGGGAAACTCCGATGATTAATGAGAAAGAATTTACGCATTTGATAATATTAAAAACAGATTTTCGAATTTCAATCGAATCATACAGGAAATAAATTACAGTTATAAATAAAATAAAGGAGAATGACTCTTAAGACGGTTATTAAAAATAAGAAATAGAAGTTGGATATTTAATTTACAAATAGTTGAAATTAAACAAATTTTACTCTTCAAAAAATGTTTCCAAAATCTCCATAACATTGTCTTCGAATACAAGAAACAATAAGTATTATGCGAAGTTGTTCGGCAATTAAATTTGAATTGCTGAAAAGGACATCTAGCAAAATTATTCATTAGGCTTCAAAAAGACTTTGCAGCAGAAATGATTCTTTAAAAACAATAGTCTGAATTATCAAGAAAAGCGTCGGTTAATAACCAACAAGCAGTAAGAGGATTTAAACATAAACGAATCTTGATTCGAATTGTATTGTTTTCGTTTAATGAGAGAGCATTAAAATCAGACAGCTGTAAAAAATAATTACTGCACTTGTATGACATCAACAGAGATATTTTAAAGAGCAGCGCTGAAAATATCAATTTCTTTTCGTTTTCTTTCACACAAGCTTAAAATTACATTAATGATTTTCTGCCAAAAGCTTTGCAGACTGCCGAGGCTTACAGCCACTCAAGCCTATTAATTGTAATATAGCCTCCCAGATTTTAATTAGAAAGAATTATAATTCAACTTCTTTGTAATTAGATAACGGGAATTATTTCCCATTTTTGCATGCAAGCCCTACATCAAATAGTTCGCAATATGAAAACAAAATAAACTGAACAAAAACGAAAAAAATTCAGACATAGAAATCTTGCATTTGTACCACGGCTTCCAAACGAAAAAGAATAATTTCAATATGGCGTCAAAGTCATTAACACAGAATAAAAATGTAACTCCCATACCACCCCGTGATGTGTTACAGTTAATGTTAAACCAATTATGATTCAGCTACTAAACAATTAGCTACTGGCAATAATTTGCATACGAGGGGAAACTAATGTTTTTTGCACGTCAGGACATAATTCCGCTGAGGTTCAACAGTTTATTTAATGTAAGTTTTTCGGTTGCAGTTAGGGAAATTGCTGAGATAATTTTTTTTTATTTAAAAAATAGTTTTGTTAATGTTTGGGTGTTTTGTGCTTGTTTAATAATTTAGTTATTGATCGTCATTTTCTAATTGAATCTGTCAACGTCATGTTTTTCTTAAGAGTCAAAGAATTACGCATCGAGTAATTGATTTTTTTCAGATAAATTTTCCAGATCACGTGACAAAGCTAGTACAGAAGAGTGATAATATTGACGGTAAAAAAAAATAAAAACCGTTGTGCATCGAAGCATCTTCAAGATCATAATTAAAAAAAAAGTAAATTAGAACTACATCAGGAAAAAAAAGTGAAAATTAAATTCTTTTTTTACAGACAGAAGAGATAAAACTGAAAGGTGATTAACTAAATTTCGCTTCATATAATTTTTATGTTTTTTATATATATTCCAGTTTTCAGAAGGTCGAATATTAAGATGTAACAAAAATAATAGTGGGTAAAATTCGTTTCTAGCAAAAACATTTTCTCTTTGTTCTATCAAGCACATTTTATGTGACCAGGTTACATAAAAAAAATTAAACAAATTATAGTACTTAAAAATTTCATCAAAAACCATTTATTCCTCAAATTTGATTATTTAAAAACCGCAAATTCCTCAAAAAGTTCATTAAAATTATTTCTTCTGGGTGAACTTATATGAATTATTTCACATGATTCTCATATTACAGTTTTCCAAACTTTTAAACTTTCCAAAATTTAAAGCTCTTGTTAAAATAATAAATATCATTACAATAATAATGATAAAAGATCGTTATTGAAAATTGAACAATCCAATTATTAATGAGAAAGTATTTGAACATTTCATAATAATAAAAACTACATTTTTAAATTTCAATCCAGTCATACAGGCCTGAAATTATAGTTAAAATAAAATAAAATGACGTTTCGTTTTATCATTCTACAGTGAATCTGAAGACAGTTTTTAAAGAAAAGGAATATAAGTTTTCTATTTGAATAACAAATAGCTGAAATTAAACAAATTAGACTCTTCAAAACCCAATTTCGAAAATCTCCATATCACTGTCTTCGAATAGTAGAAACAATAAGTATTATGCGAAATTGTTTGAATATCAAACATGAATTGCTGAAAAGGACATCCAGCAAAATTATTTACAGAGCTTTTGCAGCTTAAATGCTTCTTTAAAAAAGCAATTGTTTGAATTCTAAAAGCGTCTGTTAATAACCAACAAGCAGTAAGAGAATTTAAACATAAACGAATCTTGATTTCGAACTGTATTGTTGTCGTTTAATGAGAGAGCATTAAAATCAGACTGCTGTAAAAATAATCACTGCACCAGTATAACATCATCAGATATATTTTAAATGCAGCGTTGAAAATATCCCTTCTTTTCGTTTCTTTTCCCACAAGCAATTACATTAATGATTTTCTGCCAAAGGCTTTGTAAACTGCCGAGGCTTACAGCCACTGACCTATTAATTGTAATATATCATCTCAGATTTTAATTAGATAGAATTATAATTCAACTTCTTTGTAATTAGATAACGGGAATTATTTCCCATTTTTGCATGCGAGCCCGGCATCAAATAGTTGGGAATACGAAATCGAAAATAAACCGAACAAAAATCGAAAAAAATCAGAAATAGAGATCGTGCATTTGTACCACTGCTTCCAAACGAAAAAGAGTAACTTTCATTATGGCGTCAAAGTCATTAACACAAAGAATAAAAATGTGGACTCCCGTACTAACCCGTGATGTGTTACAGTAAATGTTAAACCAATTATGATTCAGCTACTAAACAATTAGCTACTGGCGATAATTTGCATACGAGAGGAAACTAATGCTTTTTGCTCATTAGGACATAATTCCGCTGAAGTTCAACTGTTTATTTATTATAATTTTTCGGTTGCAGTTAGGGCAATTGCTGCGAGATTTTTTTTTATTCAAAAATAGGTTTTGTTAATGTTTGGGTGTGTTGTGCTTGTTTAGTAATTTAGTTATTGATCGCTATTTTATGATTGAATCTGTCAACGTCATGATTTTTTTTATGTGAGAAAATACACATCGAGTAATTGATTTTTTTTTTTATTCAGATAAAATTTCCTTGTCACGTGACAAAAGTTAGCATAGAAGAATGATAACACATGCAGAAAAATAATCAATAAATAAAAAAACCATTGTTCATTGAGGATCTTCAAGATCATATTTAAAAAAATAAATTAGCACTATATGAAAAAAAAAGTAAAAAATAAAAATATTTTTTAAAAGCAAAAGAGATAAAAGTGAAAGGTGATTAACTAAAATCGTTTCATATAATTTTTTTTCATGTTTTTATTTATATTCCTGTTTCTCAGAAGGTCGAGTATTAAGATGTAGCAAAATAATAGATGGTAATATTCATTTATAGTAAAAACAGGTTTTTTTGTCCTATCAAGGCATTTTATGTTACAATTCAAAATGTATCCATGATACATAAAAAAAAAAATTAAACAAATTAAGTATTTAAAAATTTCATTAAAAAATTATTTATTCATCAGAATTGTTCATTTAAAATGATGAATTCTTCAAACAACTCCTTAAAAATATTTCTTCTTCTTGAATAGTTAAGAGAATTTTAAACTGTTCACATATTACAGTTTTTTAAACGCTTAAATTCTTCAAAATTTAAAGTACATGTTAAAAAATAATATATATTAATAAAATAATGATTAAGGATCGTTGTAAAAAAAACTCCGATTATTAATGAGAAAGTATTTAAACATTTGATATTAAAAGCATTTTCAAATTTCAATCCAGTCATACAGTGAAATCACATTACAGTTATAAATAAAATAAAGTAACAATGACTCTTCAGACCATAATTTAAAAAAATTAATAGCAGTTTGCTATTTATTTACAAATAGTTGAAATTAAATAAATTAAGACTCTTGAAAACCCACTTTCTATTATCTCCAAAGCACTGTCTTCGAATACTAAAAATAAATATTATGCGAAAATTGTTTGACAATCAAACTTGAATTGCTGAAAACGACATTTAGCAAAAAATTATTCATTACGCTTCACAAAAAGCTTTTACAGCATAAACACTTCTTTTAAAACAATAGTTTGAAGTCGAAAAGCGTCTATTAATAACCAACAAGCAGTAAGAGGATTGAAATATAAACGAATCTTGATTTGAACTGTATTGCTTTCGTTTAATGAGATAGCATTAAAATCAGACAACGGTAAAAATAATTACAGCACTTGTATGACATCATCAGAGATATTTTTAAATGCAGCTCCAAAAATATACCTTCTTCGTTTTCTTTCACACAAGCAATTATATTAATGATTTTCTGCCAAAGGCTTTGCAATCTGCCGAGGCTTACGACACTCCACCTATTAATTGTAATATAGCCTCACAGATTTTAATTAGAAAGAATTAAAATTCAACTTCTTTGTAAGTAGATAAAGGAAATTATTTTCCATTTTTGCATGCGAGCCCGGCATCAAATAGTTGGGAATACGAAAACGAAAATAAACCGATCAAAAACGAAAAAATTCAGAAATAGAAATCGTGCATTTGTACCATATCTTTCAAACGAAAAAGAACGAATTTTCAATATGGCGTCAAAGTCATTAACACAAAGAATAAAAAATCCGGTACCAACCCGTGATGTGTTACAGTAAATGTTAAACCAATTATGATTCAGCTACTAAACAATTAGCTACTGGCGATAATTTGCATACGAGGGGAAAGTAATGCTTTTTGCTCATTAGGACGTAATGCCATCGAAGTTCAACTGTTTATTTATTATAATTTTTTTCGGTTGCAGTTAGGTAATTGCTGAGAGATTTTTTTTTATTCAAAAAAATAATTTTTTTGTTAATGTTTGGGTGTGTTGTGCTTGTTTAGTAATTTAGTTATTGATCGATATTTTCTAATTGAATCTGTGAACATCATGGTTTTTCTCGTGTGAGAAAATTACACGTCAAGGAATTGAATTTTTTAGATAAATTTTCCATATCATGTGACTAAAGTTAGCGCAGAAAAATGATAACATACACAAAAAAAAAAAAAAAAAAAAACATTGTTTATCAAAGCATAAGATTACATAAAAAAAAAAAAGTAAATTATCACTAAATCAGGAAAAAAATTAAATATTTTTTATATGCAGAAGAGATAAAACTAAAAGGTGATTAACTAAATTTTGTTTCATATAATTTTTTTTTTTATTCTAGTTTTTCATAAGGTCGACTATTAAGATGCACCATAATAATAGTCGATCTCAGTCGTACCAAAAACGTTTTTGTTCTATCAAGAATATTTTATGTGAACCTGATACAAAAAAAAAAAAATTAAACAATTTAAAAGTAATTAAAAATTTCTTCAAAAACATTTATTTATCAGATTTGTTTATTTAAAATCGATAAATTCCTCAAACAGCACCTTAAAAAATATTTCTTTTTGAATAACTTACGTGAATTACTGCATATGAGACGCATATTACAGTTTTTTAATACACTTAAATTCTTCAAAATATAAAGCACTTTTTAAAAATAATAAAATATTATGGAAATAATGATTAAATTTCGTTATTAAAAATAAAAGAAACTTCCAGATTAAAAACAAATTTTCAAATTTCAATTCAATCATACAGGAATCACATTACAGATATTAATAAAATAAAGTAACAATGACTCTCATAACAATTTAAAAAAAATTAATAATACAAATAGTTGCACAAATAGTTATTACAAATAGTTGAAATGAAACAAATAAAGACTCATGAAAACCCAATTTCAATTATCTCCAATACACTGTCTTCTAATACTAAAAACAATAAGCATTAAGCGAAATTATTTGACAATCAAACTTCAATTGCGGAAAGGGACATCTAGCAAAATTCTTCAAAGCTTTTGCACCATAAATGCTTCTTTAAAAGCAATAGTTTGAATTCGAAAAGTGTCTGTTAATAACCAACAAGCAGTTAGAGGACTTAAACATAAACGAATCTTCATTCGAATTGTATTGCCTCCGTTTAATAAGAGAGCATTAAAATCAGACAGCGTTAAAAGTAATTACTGCACCAATATAACATCATCAGATATATTCTAAAATACAGCGCTGAAAAATATACAGTTCTTCGTTTTCTTTCACACAAGCAATTACATTAATGATTTTCTGCCAAAAGCTTTGCAAAATTCCGAGGCTTACTGATACTCAACCTATTAATTGTAATATAGCCTCCCAGATTTTAATTAGAAAGAATTAGAATTCAACTTCCTTGTAATTAGATAACAGGAATTATTTCCCATTTTTGCATGCAAGCCCGGTATCTAATAGTTGGGAATACGAAAACGAAAATAACCTAAAAAAAAAACGAAAGAATTCAGAAACAGAAATCGTGCATTCGTACCTGGTTTCCAAACGAAAAAGAATAACTTTCAATATGGCGTCAAAGTCATTAACACAAAGAATAAAAATGTAACTCCCGTACCAACCCTTGACGTGTTACAGTAAATGTTAAACCAATTATGATTCAGCTACTAAACAATTAGCTACTGGCGATAATTTGCATACGGGGGGGGAACTAATGCTTTTGCTCATTAGGACATAATTCTGAAGTTCAACTGTTTTTTTATTATAATTTTTTGCTGCAGTCAGGGCAATTGCTGAGATAATTTTTTTCTATTCCAAAAAATATTTGTTTGTTAATGTTTGGGAGTGTTGTTCTTGTTTAGTAATTTAGTTATTGATCGCTATTTTCTAATTGAATCTGTCAACGTCACGTTTTTTTTTTTTTTTTTTTTTTTTTTTTTTGTGAGAAAATTACGGATCGGTAATTGAATTTTTTTCAGATACAGTTTTCGTATCACGTTACAAAAGTTATAACAGAAGAAAGAAAACATTCCCAGTCAAAAAATAAATAAAAACACCGTTGTACATTGAAGCATCTTCAAGTTTATATTAAAAATTGTAAATTAGCACTACATCAGGAAAAAAAGTTAAAAAATGAAATGATTTTTTAGTGGCATAAGAGGTAATAGTAAAAGATAAGAAACTAAATTTAGTTAATCACAACTTTTTTTTTTTATTTTTTATTTATATTGCAGTTTTCAGAAGGCCGATTAATAAGATGTAGCAAAATAATGGTAAAATTCATTTTGTTTTTGTCATATCAAGGCATTTTGTGTGACAGAGTAAATTGTAAGCATGATTCATAAAGCAGAATTAAATAGATTTAAGTGTTTAAAAATTACATCAATAACCATTATTCCTCAGAAATTGATTATCTAAAACCGATGAATTCCTCAAACCGCTCGTTAAAAAATATTTTATTCTTGAATAACTTAAGTGTAATATTTCATATGATTCAAATATTAAAATTTAAATCTTAGTCTTCAAAATTTAAAACATATGTTAAAAAATAATAAATATTATTAAGAATATTTTTCACGCCTGTATTGTTTTTTCTCAAAGGAAAAAAAATTAAAAAAGACAAGTAAATTATACTTGTTTTAGAACGAAAATTAATTTTAAAAAAATATATTAGTATAAAAATAAATTAGTATAGCGTAAATATAATAAATTAAGGTATATAAAATAGTATATAAGTATAAAAACAAACATGTTTTAAATCCTCATTACCATATCAACGTAAAGACGAATTTTTTCAAAAAAATATTTATTTAAGAATGGTGCATATGCAGGGTGGTTATAAAAAAACTTCTCTACATATGAACCACTACCTGTCATATCCATTCTTAGAAACTGAATGAAATTTCGGTTTTTGTATTTTGATATATGGCCTTACGGTCCATATAAGAAACATCAGTTATCATAAACTAATTGTTACGGTTACAGTGACACGATTTCGAAAATTTCAAATGTTAACAGCAATTTTTTATTGGAATGTGATCTCCATAATGGAAAAAAGAATAGCATTGTAACTTTTGCACAAATATTGTAGGCGATAGACGAGGAAGATATTTAAGGAAAACTGTCTCGGAACTCACATGAAAACTTCCACATATACGCTGCCAAATTCAACATCGAATCTACTCGTTTCTGAAGCAAAATTTGGCGCCAGCCGCCGATTGGACCCTGCTACTAGTACACGTTAGTTGCACCCATTGCCAGTATGACATAGTTCGGGCATTGTTTTTGTATCAGACATAAACTAATTTATCTAGTTATTAATTTTTATTGCATTTTTATACAATTGAGTTAATTTTCAATTTTATCTTATGTTAAAGAAATTATTTTTATAAATATTCTGTAATCTCCCAGTTCTTATCTTGTTTAAATAAATGTTTCGTAGAAATCAAAGGTCTTCTAGGTCCCTTTATTAAACTTCATAATATCAATCGGAAGAAATACGAGTATGTATTATATACGTACTGTACATATATATTTGTGTTATATGCGTTTTATTATGTATTATATCATACATATTATTCCTGAAAATTTTGAAAGGCTTAACTTAAGAAAGTGGAAATCGACTTTTGTCTGCATTTCCTTTTGGCTTTACTTGGGATCAACTGAATTTATCTATAATAAGATTATTCAAGAAAAATAAATTTATATATAATAGAGGTCTATATAGAATACGTCATTGTTTATTATATAAATCACAATGCATTTATTACGTTAAAATCATTCTTGGATAAATATAAGACAAGCAAGATAAATATTTGCAGAGAGGAACTGAATTTATCTATTTGAATTTAAATTCTTTTCAGAAAAATGTAGAAAAGCCATTTATAAAACCTAAAATATGGATCTCTAAAAAATAAAAGCAAAATAGGACGAAGAAACTTTTGACAAAACAAGTTTACAATTTATGTCATAAATAATATTCGGCTAGACTATACACTTGACAAAATAAATGCAAAGTTCAAAACTTTTATTTTTTGGAACTGCTCTATTTAAATCAGTTTATCAAAACCCCAGAGAATATTTTATACAGTCTGCTTAGTTTCTGAACAAAAGTCCTATGAACTATTTTGACTTTGAAATATACTGATATAGGATATCCAAATATATTTGAACAAATGTTTTTTTTTTAAACTGTTTGTTTGGAGAAAATGTAGAAATTGTGTTTTGCATACCAAAAGTTATTACAGCAGTTTTTATTTTATTTTGATCGTATTTCCAACGTCACATTTCATTAAACTTAAAAGTAATGACATTTATTTAATTTTATTTCAATGTTTAATGTAGTTTAGGATAAATATTTGCAAATGTAATATTATTTCTAAAGTGGGAAAATATTCAGCATATTGAATTTATAAACTTGAGGTTCAGTAAAAATTAAACTTACATTAAAGTAAATATTGTTTGTTTCATAATAAATTAATTTTGTCTCCGAATATTTTTGTCAAGCTTCCTAATGTATAAAACTCTATTCGTTAAATGCTGAATTTGTATACATTTGATAAATATATACATGTAGCAAAACCGGATGTCTTATATGTACACATTTGAAAAATATATACATACCGCAGCCTGGAAACTGTTTCAAGTTCTTGTTGAAGCCAAGTGGATTTTGCATTAAAAAGAAAATCACTAGCCTTTAATTTAGTTTATGAATATGGATATTTCTATTTGTTTATTAAAACGGATATATTTATTTCAGTATATTAACATTACATTTTTATTTGTTTATTAACGTGTATATTTTTATTTGTTTATTAGCATGGATATTTTAATTTCAGGTTATTAACACGGATATTTTAATTTCAGGTTATTAACATTTTTTTTTTTATTTCCTGTATATTAACATGTATATTTTATTTGTTTATTAGCATATATATTTTTATTTTATTTAATAACATAAATATTTTACTTCAGTTTATTCTCATGGATATTTTTATTTTATATGGGAATCCAGCTATAGGAAACATTGAGAAAGCAAAAAGCATAGTCGAATAGCTGCGAATGTGGTGAAACGTCTGCAGTCAAAGAGAAAGAAATCATAAAGAAGACATTAGAAGCGTTCTTGTGAATGTTTTAATTGTATTTTTCTTTAGTATTTCAATCTATTATCAACATCTGAAACGCAAATTAAAATTACCAATAATATTTTTTAAATAGTTAGACGTATAATTAGGTAGATTGCGTGTGAGCCTATAAATTGTTTTATTTTATTTTAAAAATATAGATTTATTTATATTTTATTGTTGATCAACAATTCAATTAAAATAGCGGGTCTTTAAATCAAATCAATACTAAAATTAAATTCTTGGAATACAAAATTTCTTTCCTAATAAACAGAGCGTATTCTAATGATGATTTAACGACATCTCCCACAAAATGCAACCTTTGCCATTACGAATTATCATTTTTACCCTAACATAGCCGCCTAACACACTTGGTTTTCTATTACGACATCACCATTAGTTCAAAGCTCGAGATCCTCTGATTGAATTGAATTCTCAATTGGGAACAAACATTTTTTTTTTCTGTACCAATGCCCTTATAGTTAAGCCTAATTTCTACTGATTAGTGGTGATTTTGTGTACTTATAATTTTTTTTTTTTTATTTCATTTTAACAAGATAGATTGATTTACATTTGATCGTTTACCAACAATTCAATTAAAAGGATGAGACTTTATACCAAAGCAATATTAAAATTAAATTCTGGGGTTAAAAAATTTCTTTTCTAATGAAAAGAGCGTATTTTAATGGTGATTTAACGACGTCTAGCTCAAATCTTTGACAACCTTTGCAAATGCAACCTTTGACATTACAAAATGAGTTCTCATGTATGTCTTTGAATAGAAGCCTCTAAAATTCTCACTTTTACCCTAACATTGTCACCTAACACACTTTGCTTTCTATTACCACATTGCCATTAGTCCAAAGCTCGAAATTCTCTGTAGAAAATCGGCTTCTCAATTTGGAACAAACATTTTTTTCTGTACCAATCCCCTTCTGGTAAAGCTTAATTTCTACTGATGAGCGATGATTTTGACAGTCTATATTATTATTTTTTTATTTTGGAAAGATAGATTGATTTACATTTTCTTGTTGACCAACAATTCAATTAAAAGAATGGGTCTTTATATCAAAGCAATACTAAAATTAAATTCTTGGGATGAAAAATTTCATTGCTAATGGAAAGAAAGTATTTTAATGATGATTTAACAACGTCTAGCGCAAACCTTTGACATTACAAAATGAGTTCTCATGTAATCCTTTTGAGCTGAAGTCCTTAAAATTCTCATTTTTACCATAACATGGCCAGATTATTCCTAACATACCAAGACACACTTAGTTTTCTATTACGACATTGCCATTAGTCCAAAGTTCGAAATTCTCTGAAGAAGGGCTGCTTCTCAATTGGGAACAAACCTTTTTTTTTTTTTTTTTCTGTATCAATCCCCTTCTGGTAAAGCTTAATTTCTACTGATGAGCGGTCGAGGGTATTTCTAATCATATATTAATCGAATTCATCAGTTTCCTCAGATAGTAGTGCTGAGGAATTTTCGCCAAATTGTTTGCCTTGGGGTGAGAGGGAAATGAATCGGGAATTATGCGATGGAGCGAAAGGGAATTTAAACTCGTTAGACGTTAATTGTGGTGATAATTAACGCTTAAGAGATATTCGGCTACAGTTTTTATCCCTTCGGTATCTTCGGAGCTAAACAGATTATTTCTAAGTCCTTCATAATCATCGACCCAATCTATGATGCAAACGGAATACTTCAAATCATTTAGTTCATTCGTAAGAAAAGTGACACAACCCCAATGAATTTCGATTTGTAGTTTATTTCACAAATTGAAAGTTTTTAGTTGGTTTATTAAAATGGAAAATTTCTTGAAAGTATTATTGAATTAAATTACGTCATGCGAAATTTTGATTTTGAGCTAACAATAACTCAAAATACAGGCTTCGGTTAGCTATTATATCAATGTGCCATGTTAATAATAAATGGCACCTTTATATAAGCTAACCATAACTTTACTAATAACATGTCAACTTGGTATAATAAGCTAACAACTAGATATACTTGAAGACTACAAGATAATTGAAGACTTCATTAACCTTTAATTTGTCAACTGACTAAGTTTTGAGAGTTTCGCTCAATCAAATGCTTCATTGAATGTAGATAATAATATGATAATAATATGGCACAATAATCTAACAATCCGATGTCTAATGACAACTTGATATAACGAGCTAACAACAACTTGAAGACTGCTGAAGGAGTCTGCAAGTTGGTAAAAAAGGTCCATAACAAATAAAAAGGTTGATGATTTGCTCTTCTGGCTAACTTTCAAATGCTTTGATTAATTAAATGCTTCATTGAATCGGGATAACACTCCATAACAATGATATAATAAGCTAACTAACAACCTGAGGACTAATAACATTTGACAACTTTATATAATGTGCTAGCCACAACTTGAAACACCATCAACCCTTTATTTACTCCTCTGGCTAATTTTTGAGAATTTTGCCCAATCAAATGCTTCATTGAATGGAGATAATGCTAAACCTTTGATGATATTAAAAACAAAAGTGTAAAGTGGGCTATTATTAAACAAATATTTTATGGATGGTAAATTTGATTTATATTAGGATGAGCGTTTTTAAAAAAAAAAAAATTTTTTTGACTACTGAAATTGTCCTGGTTTTGAAATTTTCCAATGTAGAGTACTCACTTAACACATTAAACAAAAAATCTAATTCACAAGCTACTATTACCAGTTTAAAAAAAATGCAAAAACATTTTTGATAGTAATTTAATTAAAAAAGAAGAAACTGTCTTCATTTAAATTATTTTGTGAGCATGTGCAGAAGATAAGGAGCAAAAATCTCGTCGTTAAAATATTTTTTGTAATTATTAAAGAAAAACATGTGAACTTCTTCCATTTTGTCCAGTTTGAATGTTTTTGATTTATACCACTTTTCTTGTAAGTGAGCAATTTTCTTAATTTAGCATAGGAATCCTGTAATTGAGAAATATTTGGTTAATACAGTGGGTGAAGTGCTTTTAGGAAAAATAAGAGTTCCGAAACTTGCTGAATTTTGTTCAAGAGGCGTGATTTTTAAAAATTTGATTGCATATGTTTCAAGAAATATTTTCATTAGTCTGAATTCAGGCGATGAATGCGAAATTAACATTAATGAGCAGTTTGGCTCCCCTTGAAATATAATAACATTATTTTTTTCTGGTTTGATGAGCCTCTTTACTTAAGTAGTGTTTCGTATTTAAATATTAAATTTATTTAAAATAAAATATTTCTCAAAATACTTAAAGTTGATAGTTACAAATCAATTTTGCAACTGTTGTTACTTTATACGTAATGATATTATGTAAATCATTCTCAATAAATTACTGAAAACTGTTTCATTACCCCTTTCGAAAACTATTGTTTGTTATAAAAAGTAAATCGCCATTTGGGAAACATCCATTTCTACAGAGAGGAAATAAGTATCAACACATGCTCACGTGACTAGTAGAGAAAGTATTTACAGCTTGTTTACTATGCGAAAAATAAATAATATAAAAGAAATCACGTTTGTTTTTACATAGAAATTTATTAGAATGTAAATTATAATATGAAATATATCTTCAATTTAAATTTTTTATTCATCAGTCAGTCATATCCATGCAATGCTTCAAAACATTTATTTAAAATTTTTTTTAAAAATGTAATGATTTTAGAAACCCTTATAAACCATAAAGAAATTTTATAAAATAAAATTTCTTTATTTATGTGTAGATTAAATTTCGAAAAAGATTAAATTCTTTATTTATGTGTAGAGAAAGAGTGAATATTTAATGTTTGAATATTATGAAAGTTTATGAGATTGCCAACATCAGTTAAGTGTAGTATATTTTCTTTGAACACAAAAACAGTACTTTCCCTTGTAAACATCAATATAAAATTCAAATGAAATATAAACACAAAATCTCAAATGAAATATATGTGATGATCAAAGCTGACATAAACTTTAGAATGGAAAAATTTAGAAATATTTCAAAAGATAAATCCTATATTATTATGAAAAGTAACATTTAATTAAATTTAAAAATTAATTATTTTTCAAATGTGTAGATCATTTAAAATAGTAATATATATTGTTTGAAAAATTTAATTGCTGAACAGTTATTTTTGAATAAATATCATCTATCAAATATATTCATAAAAAACAATTTCTTTAAGCCATGAATAAATATTTATAAAAAATATTTTCACACCTGAAAAAAATTGTTACTAATTTTTGAATAAAAATCACCTATCAAATAAACTAATAAAATTATTTTTTTTTAAATATTTTTTCACACATGGAAAATTATTTATTAAAATTATTATTTATAATTTTTTGAATAAATATCATCTGACAAACAAATTAATTAAAAATAATATTTTAAGCTATGAATAAATATTTTAAGAACTATTTTTCACACCTGAAAAATTATTTATAAAAATTATTATTTATTATTTTGAATAAATATAATCTGTCAAACAAATAATTAAAAAATAATTTTCAAAACATGAATAAATATTTATAAAAAAAAATTTTTCATGCTTGAAAAATTATTTAATAAAAATTATTATTTATTATTTTTTGAATAAATATCTTTTATCAAATAAATTAATTATTTTTTTTTAATCATGAATAAATATTTATAAAAAAAAAACTTTTCAGATATGAAAAATATAAAAAAATATTTTTCATATCTGAAAAAAGTTATTGTAATATTATTTATTTTTTTGAATAAATATCATCTGTCAAACAAATCAATCAAATAAATTTTTTTAAGAATGGAGAAATATTAAATATAAAATTATTTTCACACCTAAATTTTTTTTTTTCAAATTCTATCATACCCTGATGATATATTGTCAAGCCTTTTCTTTACATAATGGATTATATAAACAGGAGTTAATGCATATTTATAAAATTGTTTTATATGTTTAATATTGCAATCCTGACGATACAATAAGTTTCTTTATGTTTTTTATAATAATTTTAAATTTTAATTCAATACACGCAGAAAAATTTTAAATTGTTAAGCCCTAATCTACAAATATAGTAATTATTATAAAAATGATTTTTTTTTTTTTTTTTTTTTTTTTGTAAAATAAAAATAGGATAATTGGTTTTTTATTCTCTCTAATTTACAAATCCAATTTATTATAAAATTCCTCTATTTTATCTTCGTTATTTGTTTTTTTATTATATATTCATGGTAATTCAACTCTAAAACCACCTAGAATTAATTCACGAATAACCTGTAAAAAATTGAAACAAACATCTAAAATCAACTTACGACTTCGATAACTAATTAGACTTCAACAAACAGCAAGGGAAAACATCTTACCTATAACAAAAATAAAATGCATTAATGTAGGAATTTAATTAAAAATAAACATAATTTTTTATATTTCTATAAAAAAAACTATTGAAAATGAATTCATGAATTTTCGGCATGTTTTGAAATCACGTTACGTAGATAATTTGGTTGATTCAATTTGTTAAATTATTTTCTGGAATATTAAAATTGAGTTTTCTTTTGAAAATGGAGACAATTTACTTTCATGATTTTATAGATTGTTTGATTAAATCAATATTTTGACTTCTTTTTTAATTAATCCTCATCATCAGTGATGCAACAACCACATGGTGGGCCAAGGCAATCTTCCTACCGACAGGCCTCGAGACAGATGTTTTCCTTTTTACAGGGTAGGGTTGTCAGCTCTATGCCCAACGCTCTACAGTCCTTTTGACCGGGACCTGCTGTTTAAAGTGGATTCTGAACCTACAAAACATCCCATGGTAGCGCCGGAAATCGAACGAAATCTGTGGCACCGCGCGTCAAAACGCTAATCATTCGGCCCATCAGGTCCTTTTTTTACTAAAACTTATTGAAAATTACAGGAATTTATAGTAACTTCCGTTCATACCGTTGATTTTCAATAATTACATTTGTATAGAAAAAGCGAATAAATCCTATTATATTATAGGAGGATGGTTTGAATTCCTCTGTTAGCATGAGTTATCGAAAACTCAAAAATTCCTATATTTTTAATTTTCATGTTGTTGTTGTTGTTTTTCTTATCGAACTTGGCAGACATCTAGACCCAGCCCACGAACCGTATGGTCTCATGGTTGAATGGAATAGGGCAGCTTCTGTTGTGATGGAGCACTGTAGGTAGAACTGAAGCTGTAAGCTGACGTAGGCGTGAAGCTGACATTCTATGGGGTAGGATTGTCAGCCTGCGTAGTACAGTCATATTAGACCGGACCTATGGCTTAAAAGTGGATTCTGAACTACTATAAATATCCATGGCACCACTGGGGATTTGAATCGGAAACCGAGACCTGTGGCAAAGAGCACAAGAGCGCTAGTCACTCGACCATCAGACCTGATACTGATCAGACCTGATGAAAGGAAAGGATTTATTTATATTTGTATCCATGAACATAAATTTAAAAATTACAATTTTTAAAGCCATTCATATTCGAGCTTAATATTGGTTTAAATTGTTTTTAAACAATATTTTTTGCATACTTAGCACAATATATACGCATTTTTGTGCTTTTGTAGCAAATACAGGCTACTACTACTAAACCATACCACATCATTGTGCCTAGAGCTTAGATGCCTCTTTACAAATATGGGAAGGATGGGGGTGAGAAGTCTGACAGGGCTCCGTGAGCACTCTTACTGTCATATGATACCAGGACATATGGCTTAAAGTGGACTCTGAACTATTACAAACATCCATGTTACGGCCGGGATTCCAACCCGAAACCTGTGGCACCGAGCGGCAGAGCACTAGTCTCTCGGTCATCTAGACTCGAATTTTCAAATTAAATTTATAACTTCAGTAAGAAAAATTGCACAGACATAAAAAGTTACTGTGTGATTACAAGTGTCATTTTCTATTAAGTAAAACCTAGGAAAACAATATTAGTATGAAATTTTTAAATTTGAAATTTTTAAAAATAAATAGAATCCAGGGATTTGAAAAATTTGTGTGAACATTTCGAACCGATTACTAAAATGTCTAGTGAAGATGTTTATTATTTTCCTTCACATCCAGGTGCACTGAAACACATAAAATTTTTTATCCAAAGGCTAAATACTTTTAAACTTTTTGAAGGAAACAGTAAAATAGATATTTAGTTTTTAAGACATCTAGTATTAGACTTTGAAACAAAAAAATTCACATTAAACAGAAATAAAATTTTATATTTTCATGTTTTTTATTTTAAGGCAGCATTTTATGGGAAAACTTTGTAAGTAAAACCTAAAAATGCTTTCAATTTATGACATTTCATATTTTGGGCATTGAAAAATATACTTCATAAAAAAGACGAAATACATGTACATATAAATATAATAAATACTATTTTCTTAGGGGAACCCACGTATAAGAGAATATTTTTAGCTTCGAAATTTAGAGACTATTTTTAGTTGGATGTTCTGTGCCATAAGTGAAAAAAAATAGTCTGAATTTTCAAAGTAAAATACAAAAGTGAAGACGAAACCAGGTTTTCTTCTTTAATCTACAACTGCCTGTCCTTCTTTTTAATACTTTAAAATATTCAGGAAAAATAGTGCTGAAAAATACCTTACCGGATAATACACAGCAAACAAAATTCCTCACCAGTACATGCACCGACGAAAAAAGTTTTTGAAATGCTGTAGTGAGTGTTTTCCGGAAATGGATTTTACGCTATGTGTTTACATATTTCCTGGACAATAGAAAAAAAAAAAAATAAGGAAAAAACGTCAGCTTGTCGTAGTCGTAGGTGACTACTTCAGTTGAAGAATATTTATCTAGAAGCTGCTGACATACGAACGGAATTCAAAATTGAAACAAAAATTTTTGTTTTTTTTTTTTTTTTTTTTTTTTTTTTTTGTCTCTTTTTAGCAAAATGGAAAAAAAATATTCTAAAAGGAGCAAGCTGTAATTTCTCTATTTATCAAGGGTTGTGGTAAAACAAAAGAAAAGAAAATTTTGCGAAAAAAATGGCAAAACAAATTGTTAAAGGTAAGAAGTCTTTAATATACAGGTAGCAAATTATATTTTTCAAAACAATTCCTTTCCTTTGAATTTATACTATATAAAAAAAAAACAAATGGTTTCTAAAGTTTTTAACAAAATTCCTTATTTCTTTCAAGATAACAAAAAATAACATTTTTATTAAGACAATATTGTATCATCATCTTCATCAGTGGCACAACAGGCCCATTATGGACCAAGGCCGCGTGCCTACTACTGCAAATTTCGTATCGAGCGCCAGTGCGCTTATCCCAAGCCATCAAGCTTCATTTTTTTTTAAAGTGAGTTATATTAATTAATATGAACAGAAATTTAAAGATAAAAATACTTCTGTAAAAAAAAAATTCATATTTTGGGCATTTATATATACAAAATGACATTTCATATTTTTCAAATTTTCATATTTTCATTTTTCAAAAAAGACATTTCATATTTCAGGGCATTTATATATACTTCATAAAAAGACGAAATACATGTACATATAAATATATTAAATACTCTTTTCTTAGGGAACCCACATTACAAGAGAATATTTTTAGCTTCGAAATTTAGAGACTATTTTCAGTTGGATGTTCTGTGCCATAAGTGAAAAAAAAAAGAAATTCAGAATTTTCAAAGTAAAATGACGCTGAAGGCGAAACCAGGTTTTCGTCTTTAATCTACAACTGCCTGTCCTTTTTTTTTTCGTCCTTTAGTATATCTAGGAAAAATAGTGCAAGAAAAATACCTAGCCGTATAATACACAGCAAATAAAATTCCTAAACGAGTACATGCACATTTGAAATGCTGTATGGAATGTTTTCCCGAAATGGATTTTACGCTACGTGTTTACATATTTCTGGACAATAAAAAGAAATAAAGCTTTACCTGGTTGTAGTCGTCGTTGACTACTTCAGTTGAAGAATATTTATCTAGAAGCTGCTGACATACGAACGGAATTCAAAAATTAAAACACAAAAATTTCGAGATTTTCTTTTCAGTAAAGCAAAATGGAAAAATTTATTCTGAAGAAGAAAGATAGCATGTACTACAAGCCACGATATTGAAGTATCGTGGCTTGTAGTGAAATATGGAAAGAAAAATTTTCAAGAAAAAAAAAAAAAAACAAATTGTTAAAGGTAAGATTTCTTTAATATACAGGTACCACAGTATATTTTCAAATTAATTCTTGTTTGACGAATTTATACTATATGAAATACAGAAAAAAAAAAAACATCAAAAGATTTCTAAAATATTTAATAAAATTCTTATTTCTTTGAAGCTAACAAAGTTACAATATTAGGCACTATTTTGTCATTATCAAAATCAGTGGTGCAACAGATGGTCAGTGGTGGCCAAGGCCGCCTGACGTCTGACAGATTTCCAAGACAAGCGATGTTACAGGGACAGAATTGTAAGCACTACGTTCATATTAGGTCAGTACTTATGACTTAAAAGCGGATTTCGAACTACTACAAACATCCAAGCCGGAACTTCAATCAAGAAACCTGAGGCACCGATCGCTAGTCACTCAGCCATCAAGATTCATTTTTAAAGTGATTTATATAAAATTTATAGTCATAAACAAAAATTAAAAAAAAAAAAAAAAAAAAAAACTGGAAAAAAATTGTAAACACACAAAAAAATATACTGTTCTATTACAGGTGACATTTTCCATCAAACAAAACCAAGAAAAAAATTATAGTAATAATTTTTAAATTTGAAAACTTTATGAACAGATAGATTCTAGCTATTTGAAAAGTCTGTGTGAACATCTACCCCACAATCTTAAGATTTGTAGGAAAAATGTTAAAAGAATTTCTTCCACATCCAAGAGCACTGAAGCATATAAATGTTATCCAAATATAAAGTATCATTTAAACTTTTTAAAGGAAACTGTAAAATAGATATTTAGTTTTTAAAGACATCTAATATTAGACTTTCAGACAAAAAAAAAAAATTCACATTAAACAGGAATAACATTTCATAATTTCATGTCTTTATTTTAAGACAACATTTTTATGGGAAAACTTTGCCAGTAAAACCTTAAAATGCTTTCAATTTTACGACATTTCATATTTTGGACAATGAAATATACTTCCTAAAAAAGACAGAAATACCTGTATATATATATATATATATATATATATACTCTTTTTCTTAGGATACCCACGTATGAAGAGTATTTTGGCTTCAAAATTTAGATAAAATTTAGCTTCAGAATTTTTTCTGTTGGATGTTCTTTGCCAAAAGTGGAAAAAAAAAAATTCAGAATTTTCAAAGTAAAACGACGCTGAAGACGAAACCAGGTTTTCGTCTTTAATCTACAGCTGTCTGTTCTTCTTTTTCATGCTTTAGTGTATACAGGAAAAATAGTGCAGAGAAATACCTTACCGGATAACACACAGCAAACAAAATTCCTCAACCAGTACATTCACAGACGGAAAGAAGTTTCTTGAAATGCTGTATGGAATGTTTTCGGAAATGGGTTTTATGGTACGTGTTTACATATTTCCTGGACAATAAAAAAAAAAAAACGTCAGTTCGTCGTAATCGTCGGTGACTACTTCAGTTGAAGAATATTTATCTAGAAGCTGTAGACATACGAGCAGAATTCAAAAATTAAAAACACAAAAATTTCGTGATAGTTTTTTTTTTTTTTTTTCTTTTTTTTTTGTAATGCAAACTGGAAAAATTTATTCTGAAGAAGCAAGCTGCATTTTTTATTGATTTACCATGACGTGGACTTGTAAAACTTTTAGGAAAAAAATAAAAAACAAATTGTTAAAAGGTAAGATTTCTTGAATATACAGGCACACACATATTTTTTTCCAAATCAAATTTTGGCGAAACATATTCTATACGCAACAAAAATAAAATAAATGAAAATAATTAAAGAAGGTTTCTAAAGTATTTAATAAAATTCCCTAAAAAAATTTACTTTTACTAAGATATTGTACGATTTGTAAAAATTTATATTATTGTAATTTATTAAGGAATATGAAATGTATTTTAGTATTTAATGATATCATATAATGTTTATCTTAGTTACAAAAATGTTATTAAATTTAAAAAAAAATCCAAAGTTTGATAATTTTTATTTCTTGCAATTGCCCTGATGTCCGAGTGGCTAGCGCTCTTGCGCTCCGTACCTGGGTTCGAGTCCTGTGTTTCAGAATCAGAATCTATATTTCTAAATTTTTATTTTGGATAATGTGTATTTTTAAATTTTTATAAATAAAAAAATAAAATATATATACTTCTAATCTTCTTAACGTTCTTCTAAAATTACTAGGTTTTGAACCTTAAATGCTAAAATATTTACTTTGAAGGATATTATTTTTAAATTTCCGTTTCTGTTTTGAAACGTGTATGTGTTCTAGTACATACAAAATTTATTAGGCCTTTTAAGCTTGCAAAAGCACGACTTGTGATTCAGATTCAAAAGCGCGCCCCTGCCTCATTCTGCTGGCAGCTTTGTTGTAGCATTGCTACAATAAACGAGGAGATTCAATAGCGTTTGTGATATTCAGCATTTTGCGTAAGTTGGATTACTTGTTGAGAGTTTCCAGGAGTTTTCTCTTATACGATACGAAAATAATGGTTGATTCCCCCTAAAGCCCTCCCCAGGCACTGTTCCCCCATCTTCAGCGTCACAGCCAAGTCAAACTTCTACCTACGGGTCTCAATCTAACAGAAGCTGCCCCCTTTCCAACGGCCTAATAGCTAAATGGCTAGTGCTCTGGCCGTTGGTACCACTATACCTCAGGTTCGAATCTGGTTGTGGCATGGATGTTTGTTGGTGGTTCGAAATCTGCGTTAAATTTAGTGCTCAGTGTGACAACCGGTGTAGTTAGCCTTAGCAAAGTGTACACAAAATGACCTTAGGAGCAGCAAAACCAAACCTCTTTTTCCCTCACCTTCCATGAGCCCAGAAGCGGTTCTTGGACCACACTGATTTAGACATTGCAAGTGGGATGAAAT